>JACBKR010002777.1:0-33012 GCA_014218235.1 Colocasia esculenta | reverse complement strand
GCTATTTTGGGCTGAAATGCCCAACCTCCTAGCTTCCTGCTTGAGCCAGATAACCTGCAAAAGACTTACAGACCTCCAAACTCTCACAATAGGCCACACACTGGCCCCCAACCGGTAAACCACGATCCGAACGTACGGCTATTACACAAACAACATGGGCCATCAGAGAGAGAACACTGCAGAAAGCATAACTGCAGAAGTAACGCAAGCCAGTCCTACACTGCAGCAAGCAGAACTGCAGAAGTAACGCAAGCCGGTCCTGGGAGAACATCCACCAGAACCACCAAGGCACCATTTTGGGAAAACCCACCAGAATGCACTAGCCAAAACAAAAGCATACCTCAGACTCTGAGGCAGCACCGCAACAGCAGAAATGAGCACGAAACAGTCCTGAGAGAAACCCTCACCAGAACAACAACAAATGATTCTGGGAAACCTCACCATAACACAGGGCAACCAAGCGATGCACCTCAACCTCGAGGGCAATGCAACAACAACCATAAACGAGTACAACCAAGTTTGGGGAAACCTCACTCCCGCCAAAACAACACAGAGAAAGTCTCCGGGAGCACCTCACCAGAGCTCACAACCAGCCAGCACCAGGACAATAACAACCACAGGCAAGTGTCGCAGCGCTCAGCCAGCGATGCAACATGGCACATAGAACATCTGCTTAGCCCAAGCAACAACGCCGACCAAGCAAAGCACAGTGCACAGACAGAAGGCCACACACAAGACCAACACAACACACACCCCAACAACAGAGGGGTAGCCAATAAGGCAAGGACACTTCGACCGGTTCCACAGCAACAACCCTACACCGGTGAAGGCCACACCACATGCAGGCTCTCTCAGCCGTAGTGACACACACACCCAAATGCGCCGAAGCGACTAGGAGCACCGCACCTAAACTTGCCTGCACCCATCCTCCACACGGGGAAGACCACTGCCGGCGAGTCCAGCACCAACTGCGCCACCACGACACGAACACATGAGCGACCACACTCGCCACACGCACGACACAGCAACAACTGCAAACCACTGTAGCGCGCACACGAAACTTGTAGGGAAGCCGCACACCTGCAAAACAATTGAAAGCACAAGACTAACACTAGTCAGACAGTGTCAGCAACGTACTAGTACCTTTCTTTGGGGCAGCTATAGTTATTAACTCTTCACAAATATCAGTAGGACCCCCCCCCCCCCCCCCCCCCGCTCTGATACCACTATAACGGCCCGACCTCGCAGACCCCAGGCAGGGCCCCAAAGTTCGCATCGTCACCCACAGATCGAAGACCCGAAAGGGTTAGAAGAAATAGTCTAGTGAGATATGTATGAATTTGAATAACTATAACAATCTGTACAATATACAAAAGTCTGTACAACATGTCCCAAGCAAAAGCAAAGGTACAAGAAGAAAGGTGCAGTCCTTAAGGGGCATACCCCGATGACTTGCAAAGCACAACTCTCTACTCACTCAGGTACAAGAGCTCACAACACTCGCTCTCACTGCTACTGACAACACACGGCGCCACAGCCGCCTCCGCAAACCCGTCTGACACTAAGCTCCCACGACGATGAGCCCCTAGCTGAAGGAAGTAGGGAAGGTGAGCCTCGCGAACAAGGCCCAGTAGAGATTACCAGTCCCTCACCGGCAGAGCAGTAGGAACTCCGAAAACAGGAAACTACCCTAGAAGCTGTAAAGCGAGGAACACCTACAGCAGGGTACTACTAAGCAGCGGAATAGAACAGTACAACGCCATGACCACCAACCAAGGTTGTGACACACACATGACTCCCGCAGAAAACAACAAAGTCGGGTACAAAGCGGAAGCAACCCTCGGCACACCCGCCGAGACCACGCGACAACCAGGTGAGAATGACGTCTTACTGCAAGCACGGCCACCTCAGACCTCCACAAGGTCGAGGGCCAACAAGCAGAACCACCCCCGACCCCGGACACACCGCAAGGTCTGGAAGCTACACACACGGTGCCATCACGGACTAGCACCCAAGAACGGAACTATGGAACCGAGAGGACACGGAGCGGAAAGGAAACCACAAAAGCACGGGTCTGGACAAGGCCAGACCAACGACGCCCATGGAAACTAGGCACAGACAGGCTATAACTGCCGTGTAAGAAAGGGCAACGGATAACACTTGGAAACGTCGTGAGGCAACACCGTCACAACAACAACAACCAAGCCACCGTCGCTAGTAGCCAAGAGGGGGACACGCTGCCCATGCCCTCCGCTCGCTAGCTGGCTCTCGTCTCTAACCTCCCCGGAAGAGCAAGACAGAACTACCAGAGAACACACAACACATGCAACACCGCAGCCTGGCCAAGCTGCGGCCTCACGCCTGACCTCCCTACGCGGCTCCGGAACCAACGTAGAGCAAGGCAGTGAGACAAGGGACTGTCTGGTCTGCGCCGGGAAGAACTCCAGCCGGCCTCGGTGTCCCAGACCCAGACAAGAGAGCTCTACAAATGACTCGACACCGTTGTCCAAACCACGTTTCCCTCAGCACCAGAGTCCACCCTGTCAACTGCCAACTCGAGCACGCTCGTAGCCCCGAATGCTCCCTCAAAGGCTCTCGAGGATGGGGGTCCCAAACAACAGAGACAACCTCTGAACGGGACAAGCCCTCAAGTTCCAAGCACCGGGTGAATAGGCGGGGCAAGCACAACAAAAACCACGCCGAACTGCTGGCTTGCAACTCACGACAAGCCCACCAAGGCACGCATGAACGGCTAGAACCTTGCAACACCAACAGACAGTACGAAAAACCCATCGTTCTGCTTATAATCGATTGACCGCCGATCAATCGATTATTAGACAGACGCGACCCTCCTGGCACCACTGCCAGGACACGGCCGCGAAGGTGTCACTTTCGGTCACTAAATGCAGGGAGGTAACCATCCGCGTTCCCTACTAGAAGTCCTAAGGGCAAGCCTGCCTTGGGGCAAACGCCGACACATGAACTGGCGCACGGAACACCTGAGGCACGCACAGACACCATCGCGATGGGGAAGGGCACCGCGACAACAACCCTGTCGTGCCGGGGCAGCGTGTTGCGACAGCAACCCTGTCGTGACAGGAAAACACGTCGCGATAGCGACCCTTATCGCGACAGGCAACTGCATTGCGATAAGGTCATGCCCGACCGGGCCGACGCCACTACTGATGTCGCGACGCGCACCACGGTCACGACATCAGTCGAGAGGCAGACCACGGGATTCTCCATCCTGGGGCCGCCCACAACCTACAAACAACATCACACGGGGGAGGGGAGCATGGGAAAGCTATCTAAACTAGCTAGAAAGCACGAAGAGCTCCTAATACACCCAGATCGAGAAGAGTTCAAGATAACCCTACCTTTCACGAAGAACGAACCCCAATGGGCCCTTCACGTCAGTGGCCACCTCCTCCTCGCTCCACGCAAGGTCCATGATGCCCAGACACCACGCACGGCCCTCCTCACTTGAAACTCACGAAGGGGCGAGGGGGAGTCGGAGTACCCCAGAGAGAGAGGGAGAAGGGAAGAAGAAGAGAGAGAGAGGGAAGGGGCGCCGACCAAGGCATTTAGCCTTCGGCCCCCGAGACGCGATGGACCGCCCCGTCGCGTTAAGCACTCTAACACGACGGGTCACCGTACCACGACAAGAACGCGTCCCCCTAGGACGCCGCGACAACCCGACAGGTCGTACTGACACACCTGCCACCCTGACCGGTGTTAGACGATTGAAACGACAGAAAGCAGTCGCGAACCGTTGACAGGACGTGACAACAAGATGCGACGGAAAGTCGGGCGTGACAAGAATGCAACGCACACGCTCGTCCGACAAGGATGACTGTCGCGTTGGACACCCACGACGCGACACTAAACATCACCAAGCCTGGACGCGTTAGTGGCCAGTCACCCAAGACACCGGACAGAAAGTCGGGAAGTCGGGTCTTACATTAATCCTCATGTCCTGTGGTTTGCATGATTTGACGCTAGATGTATGCTAGGCACGATCGTTTTTCACCACACTCATCATATTGCTAATCTCCAAGCGCACCCTACACACACAGCGAAGTTCATATTTAGTTCATATAGTTTAAGTGATCTTCGTTAAGTCAATCTTAATCGAAAAAGGTTATTTGTTTTAATTGTTATTAATCTATTTAACCCCCCTTCCAGATTACTGCTTTAGGTGATTCCACACACCTGTCAAATTCAACATTGATTTCATCTAAAACATCAACTTCAGTTAAACAACGATTTCATTTGAACATCGATTTCAGTACAACATCGACTTCACTTAGAAAATCGATTTCATTTGATCATCGACTTTAGTTAAACATGATTTCATACAAAACATCGATTTCACTTGAACATCGACTTCAGTTAAACAACGATTTCATGTAGAACATCAATTTCACTACATCTATACATGGATTATGTACACATGAATTTCATGTCAACATGAATTACATCTCTATATAGATTATGATTATATCTCAACATCGATTTCATTCCAACAACGATTACACTCACGATGACTTCTCTTGAACACTGGTCGTGATTGAATATCGACTGTCTTTAAACATCAACTTCCCCTCTACAAACGATTATGCTTTAGACAGTTGATGTATATTATTATAATCTTTACAGATAATCTGAATATATCCTATTCTTCATGACATTCAATATATTTTTCAAATCACTGTGGATTTCATATTTTCCCGCGAACCTTGTTGTATTTGTATACTCAACATTCTTGTGTGTGTACAATATCTCTGCACAACTATCTTCATGCTACCATATTTATGTCACGTAAAGTAGACCTTTAAAAGATGACAGAATGGAACTTCCTATTTGTATATCTTCTTACAGCACGACTACTAACGTTGACTGACAGTTTAGACACAGTTAAGTTGTCTACGCTTCAACATTTATTACGTGCAAGTTTCGGTGGTCATATACGTTATAATTCGGACATGTCACTCTGACAGAAGCAAGAAGAGATTCAGATAATCTTCCTCTCTGTGTGTGTCTATCCTAGCATTTAATGGATCAGTTTTTCTTGATTCCTACATCGGACCAGACACATCCATCGTGCATAAAGATGAGAGACAACGATACTTCAACGGCTAAATCTTTCAAGTGAAGATAAATAGAAGACTGGTGACTCCATGAAGACACACCTTGACACTTTGAAGAAAAGAGAAGAGATCGTTCATTCATTCAAGCAGTCTTTAGCTCTAGTTCTCCATAGCAACATTTCTAGTCTTTGAGAGCTTCTTGTAGATCTGAGAGACCTTCATTCTGTGTGAATCTTTTTGTCTCTCAGATTTAGCCTCAGATCAGCAGTCTCTATAAGTTTGGTCTAGGGCCATCATCTTTTTATTCTATTCTAAGTGCCCCTCTTCGTCTATGAAAGAAGACCTACTGTGGAGTGGGGCTATTCCCTTTAGTAAGAAGGAAGACCCATTGCATTAGTGGTTTAGTGCCTCTTCGTGTAGAGAAAAGAAGGCCAGCTGCGACTGGATGTGTAAGTGTCCCTACGGGGACTGTACCCTTAGTTAGTGAAATCTCAAGTTGTTGCTTGGGGGCTAGACGTAGGACTCCTTGTGATAGGAGATCTAAACCAAGATAAAATCCCTGTTGTTTGTGTGTGATTGATCTTATTGTGTCTTCATTTTATACTAACTCTAACCATCGAATTTAGTGTCTTCTGTCAAAGCGTTTTTATTTATATGAACATTCTAAATGAAATTTTTAGCAATCCATTCACCCCCCCTCTAGGCTTGCAACTTGGTCAACATGTGGAATCAAAGCCAAGTCTCTTCGAGTAAGTAATCTCACGATCTGAAGAGCAAAGATAATGGCAGCCCAAGATCATGCAGAAGGACAATCCGTCAACAGACCTCCACTATTCGATGGTGAAGACTACAACTACTGGAAGACGAGGATGGAGTTCTTCCTTCAAGACTGGATTTCCAATTATGGACAATAATAGAAGAGGGAGATCTAAAAGTCACCAATGCCAAGGATAAAGGATAGACGATGACAAGAAGAAACTATCTCAGAACAGCAAAGCTAAAAATACCTGGCTGCTCTCTAAGTAAGAAAGAATTCAACAAAATATCAGCATGCAAGTCAGCGAAAAGATGTGGGACAAGTTGAAGCTCACTCATGAAGGAACAAACAAGGTAAGAAACAAATTGATATACTAGTAGCTCAATATGAGAGGTTCCAAATGCAATATGGAGAATCCATCTCCCAGATGTACAATCGCTTTGCAGACATTACAAATCTGAGACGGACATGGTAAGAAAATATTAAGGTCTTTTCCACTTCATGGACTCCAAAAGTAACCGCCATAAAGAAGTTAATGATCTCAGGAGAATGTCCCTCGAGAAACTCATTGGGTCTTTAATGGCTCATGGGATAAACATAGAAAGCCTGGGAGAATCCTCCAGCAAAAAGATGCATAACAATGCTCTGAAAGCTACAGAAACACTTCTGAGGGCAAATCAAAAAGTGAAAGAGTGATGAGAACAGTGAGATGAAGAAGCCTTCTCTCCCGACGACTGCAACGCATTATAACCAAGAAGAAATATCAGTTAGGAAGAAGATACTTCAAGAAAGGCAAGAATTTAGAAGATCTGAAGGCAAAGAAGTCAAAAGAACTGAGCCCATATGCTATGATGGAAGAAGCCTGGACATCTCAAGCTGAGTGTCCAAAACTGAAGAAGGGTGAATTCAAGAAAAAGGATAACGTAAAGAAATTTAAGAAATACAAGAATAAAGCTATGGCTGCTGCTTGAACAACGAAAGTGACTCAGACAGTGAGTCAGCTCTAGTGAAAAAGAAGAAAAAGCCAACTTGGCATTTATGGCTAATATCGACGACAAGTAACCTCAGACTCTTTCTTTACTTCATGCAATGAGTCTAATTCTGATAGTTTAGAAGACGCTTTCAATGAATTAACCGTAAATATAAAGATGTTTTAAATAATTAAAATTAGTTAAGAAAAATATGCTGCCTCGAGATAACCACTCAGATTTAAAATCAGAAACTGAACAACTAGAAAACAAAATTTCTGAACTAAAAAGAAGAAAAACTACTATGTGAAGATTAAAAATTAAAATTAAAAGATATCAAATTTAGAAAGTCAGGAAACCATAAATAAATTTAAAAGTTAATTAATACATTAACAAACGTAATGAATATTGACAGCCACAATCGAAATTTACAAATGGATGTTTCTTCCTTAATACTAAAAGGAGCAAGAAGATCAGTAAAGAAAAAGTATGGAATCAATATACTCCACCAGATAATAAAGAAACAATTATTCATCCTAAATTTATCCAATGCCAAAATTTATAGCTGAACAAATCCTAATTATAAATCAAACACTAATAAAAAATAAGCCAAGCAAAAAATAAATAATATTTCCTGTTGCACTCATTGTAACAATTAGCCATAGAAAATTACCTGTACAACTAAACATCTAAAATGGATTCTGAAAAGAAACTCTGTAGAAGCTAACCAACTAGGACCCAAAAAACTTGGGTACCTAAATTTCATTGATTTATTGCAAGGAAGCCTTATAGATCAAAGTGGTACCTGGATAGGGGTGCTCAAGGCATATGACCGCAACAAAATGTTATTCTCATCTATCAAAAAAAGAAGGAACAGTAACCTATGGAGACAATGGTCAGGTTCAGTGATTGGTTGTGGATCTATTGGAAGCAAAGACAAGATCCTGATAAAGATATTCTCTACAATCGAAGGACTCAAGCACAATTTAAATCAGCATCATCAGCTATGCGACAAGGGTCATCAGATATATTTCAGAATCTAAATGCCTAATCATTAAGGATGGAAAAACTATTTTTGAAGCCTGCAGAGAGAAAAATCTATATGTACTACACTTAGAAGATTTGAAGAGTCAAGACATCTGTTTGGCAGCTAGCAAGAGCATAATGCTGAACTATGGCACAGAAGACTAGGTCATGCCAGCTTCGATGGAATCAGAACCTCATTAAATATGATCTAGTGGATGGTCTACTGAAGATGAATTCAAGACTAGACAACATCTATGAACCATGTGCAAAGGAAAGCATGCAAGATCCTCCTTCAAATCCAAGACAATAGTCACCACCTCTAAACCACTAGAACTGCTTCATATGGAGTTGTTTGGACCAATGAGACAACTAGTTTGGGAGGAAAGAATTTCGGATTTGTTATAGTTGATGATTATCCAGATATACATGGGTATCATTTCTTGAGCAAAAGATGACACCTTTGATAGCTTTGTGAAGTTCAGTAAGTTAGTTTCAGAAGATAAGAAGTTCAATATCATAAGTTTTTGATCAGATCATGGAGGAGAGTTTCAGAATGACAGGTTTGCAGAATTCTGTAATATCTAGGATTGAACACAATTTCTCAGCACCAAGAACACCACAGCAAAATAGAGTAACTGAGAGGAGAAATAGAACACTTCTGGATATGGCAAGAACATGTTATCTGAGTATAATCTTTCAAGATATTTTCTGGGCAGAAGCTATCATACAGCTTGCTACATAATCAATAGAGTCCATGATCAGACCCATTCTGAAGAAGACTGCATAAGAACTGTACAAGAAAAAGAAGCCCAAGATCAGCCATCTCAGAACATTTGGATGCCCATGCTTCATTCATAACATGGTAAGAGAGATATTGGTAAGTTGGATTCCAAATCAATGAAGGTATCTTTATAGGTATACTTCTAACCCCAAAGGATATAGAGTTTTTAACAAAGGAAGTTTATTATTGAAAAAGCTGTACATGTTATTTTTGATGATCTATCCTTCCTTGAGAAGGAATTTGTTAGTGATGATGAAGATACATAAATCATTCCAAGAAACTGAAGGAAGCAACCATCAAAGATGATGAAGATCCACCCTTGGAAGAACTGCGACAAAAAAAGATATCATTCATGATGATCTTCTAAAGTAATGGAGATACAAAAAGGATCACCGAAAAGATAACATCATTGAAGATCCATCATTGGGGTAAGAACTAGAGGTAATACCATTCCTTGTGATTACTTAGCATTTGTCTCTCAAATAGAGCCGAAGAGAGTCAATGAAGCACTATCTGATGAATCTTGGATTTTAGCCATGCAATATGAACTTAATCAGTTCAGAGAATCAGGTATGGTCCCTTATTCTTAGACCATCATAGATCATCCTGTGATTGGCACCAAATGGTGTTCAGGAACAATTCGTTGAAGCTGGTTTTATCTCTAGAAATAAGGCTAGACTGGTTGCTCCAAGGCTATTCCCAAGGAAGGCATAGATTTCGATGAACCTATGCACCAGTTGCTAGACTAGAGGCTATTCGAATCTTGCTTGCTTGTGCATCTGCACTAGATTTAAAACTTTTTCAAATGGATGTGAATCAGCTTTTTTGAATGGTTTTATAAAGGAGGAAATTTATGTAGAACATCTCCTGGTTTTGATGATTCAGACTTTCCAAATCATGTTTTCAATTGCATAAGGCTTTATATGGTTTAAAACAGCACCTAGAGCCTGGTATGAAAGACTTAGTGCATTTTTATTAAATAATGGTTTTATTAAGGTCAAGTAGATAGTACTCTCTTTATTAAATCTAACGCCAAAAATATATTAATTGTACCAATTCTATGTAGATGACATTATCTTCGGATCTACTGATGAATATCTATGCAATATTTTGAAAAGCTAATGAAGGGAGAATTTGAAATGAGCATGATGGAGAACTCAACTACTTCCTTGGACTACAATCAAGCAAAGCAATGAATGAACTCATATCAATCAGATAAAATACACCAAGGAACTGTTAAAGATGTTTGGATTTGAGAATGTCAAACCACTGTCCACTCCTATGAGCACATCAATCAAGTTGGATAGTGATCTAGAAGGTAAGAAGGTAGATCAAAACTCTATAGAGGTATGACCGGATCACTGCTCTATTTAACCGCAAGTAGACCTGATATTTTATTTAGTGTATGCATGTGTGCAAGATATCAATCTGATCCTTAGGAATCTCACCTAATATTAGTAAAAAGAATCTTTAGATATCTAGCTCATACTCATAACTTAGGTCTATGGTATCCTAAAACCTGTGAAACTAGTTTAATTGGATATTCGGATGCTGACTATACTGGATGCAAAGTAGATAGAAAAAGTACCAGTGGTTGTTGTCAATTTCTTGCAGGATGCTTGATTTCATTGTCTTTAAAGAAACAAAACTCAGTAGCTCTATCAACAGCTGAAGCTAAATATGTACCCGCTGGGAGCTGTTGCACTCAACTCCTTTGGATCAAACAACAACTTGAAGACTATGGACTACACATCAAGACCATTCCATTATTTTGTGACAACACAAGTGCTATAAATCTCATGAAAATCCTGTGCAGCACTCAAGGACAAAGCATATTGAGGTTAGATATCATTTTATTAGAGATCATGTAATAAAGGTAATATTAGTATTTCATTTGTAGATACACAAATTAGTTAGCATATATCTTTACAAAAGTCTTGCTTGAAGAGAGATTTACATCTCTTAGATGGGAACTAGGCATGTGCAATTTGTAATAGATTTATCTGTATATAACTGGAATAAAATAATCTATTTCAGAATAATTCTATTCTCTCCCCGCTTTATTTAAGTAAATCCATTCGCTTTTACGCTATTGAAATCGACTATTTTTGTTGTTTTCGCATTTATTGCTTCACCTTTTCAAAATTAACTTTATATCTCCGTTGCAAAGGGATCTCATCCCTCCCGATTCTCTCTCTCTCTCTCTCTCTCTCTCTCTCTCGCACCCTTTCGACTCCGAAGTCTACTAAACCCGCATCGACTCTGGAACCCTTCTTCCCATTCTCTGAGGATTCGTTTCTTCCCACTCAAATTTCTTGAGGGGTCTTGTTCCTCTTCCCTTCACGATCCCTTAAAACCTTCTCTGCAAATTTCCATGGCCACTTCTGGGAGTTCCAACAGTGTAGGTGGCTACAACGTCGCCTTCCTCACGGCAGAACAACTCGAGAGATTCCAGGCTATGAGATCAAGATTGTGGAAACAAGGCAGTAGATTTGGATGATTTGGAGAAGCACGGTATGAGCAGTGTGTTGAAGCCCTTCAGAGATTAAAATGGACAGGGGTATGTACAGTTTCTGAACCAAGTTACCCGCATCTGCCAAGGCGTTCTATGCTTGTCTGAAATCTGAAGAAGATGGGTCTCTTACCTCCCTTGTTAAAGGTAAATCTATTCACATCACTCATGACTTGTTGGAGAAGCTATTTGGTGTTTCTAAGTAGAGCACAGTTTAGTCAACCAGTGGACATTCATGCTAAGGGCCTCGAATCATAGGAACAAAGTTCAAGCTTAAGGTTAGGAAGATTGATATTAATCAGTTCAATCCTTTTAATAGGCTACTGCATTTTATTGTTTGCCAATCATAGTTCCTCACAGTGCTACATTTCTACATGTACAAAAGGAGACGCAGATATTATGTTTTGGGTTGTACAAAAATAAGATATCAATTTGGGACAAATTATGATTGAGAAGATGAAGTCGGCGACAGAGCTTATCTGGGAGAACAAGAGCAAGTTAGCAGTTTCCCTTCCTTAGCTCACCTACTTACCAGAATCTTCAGGCATTTTGAGATCTGTTTGGAAGGAGAATTATTGGAGAAGATGGGTCAGCCTATTCGCACTAGAAACTTGAAGAAAAGTGGTTTTTCATTGGTAGAAATGTTTGGACCAAGACTTCCATGGCTGAAGAGATGCCATCATTGGAGATACTCTGAAGTCCTTCTATTCAAGTAAATGAAAATATTGTCAGAGGATAAGCCTGCTGAACGGCGGATTGTAGACATTGCTCCTTAGCACATTGAGCCCTTTAGGCATTCAGCTGTAAATGATGTACCTGCCCCTATCATTGAGTCTCCTGCTATTCAAGAATCCTCTATTAGCCATATTGTAGAAAATCTGCACATATTGAGGGGAGCATAATGAAATTTACTATTGAAGAAACCCCTTGTGCTCCAGTTGAAGAAACTATTGTTGGAAGAGATCAAGAAATTCCATGTTGTGGCAACATGCCAATTTGAAGATATTCCTATGGAAGATGCTCCTGCTCAGGGGGAGCCTGCTACTCAGGGGAGCCTGCTGCTAGTGCTCCTGTAGATCAATTCAAGAAGGTTTAGTAGAAGATACTTCTGATGATGATGATGTTTGTGCTCACCGCACACCATTTCCAGCAGAGCATGATGCACCAACTGTTGGACCTGGAGGAAAAGGTAAGGGTGTTACCAGTAATATTCCTCTGCTCACTAGAAGGGCCCATAAATCCAGGAAGAAGAAGATCCATGTTCATCTGACCCAGTTATTGCTCGGTTGAATGCTCACCGAAATTCTATGCTCTCTCCAGTCTGAAGTAACTTCAATTTTTCTCAGCCAGAGCACTCAAGCAAAGGACATTGGTGTAGTCAAGTCTGAGCTACATGATATGAGAAGTGAACTGAGCAGTTTGAAGAATTTGGTAACTGACCTTGCACAATTTGTGAGGGAGCGCTTATCAGCTCAAGCCCCTCTTGCTCCATCTAAGTTTGTACCAGAAGCTACTGCAGGGCCATCAGGGCCTCCTCAACCAGAACTGCCAGACCAATCAGTGCCAGCTGAGCCAGTTGCCAGCCCATCAGGGTCATCTGTAGAGGAATCTGGGCCATCAGGGCCATCAATAAAGGAAACTGGGTCATCAGGGCCACCTAAGAAAGTGGAAATAGTGGTTAGGCCATCCGGGCCTCAAGTGATTGTAGAGGAAGCTGCTGTGCCCCCAAGGGCCCTCTGATCCTTCAGTTTTTAGACTCCAGCCCCCTTCCTCTCCACCTACCTCTTTCACTGCCCCACCTGCTCCTGAACCATCCACTCAACCTCTTCCCACTTCATCGTTCTCCTCTCTTTATCCCACACTCCACCATCTTTCATCACTCTCATTCCTGAGGGTGCTAGTATCATTCGCCATACTGTTCAAATATCAAAGATGAATTTGAAGAGGTCATACTCCGCATAGTCCTCTCTGTCTCTTCTCATATCCATAGGTCTAATTCTAAGCCTTCTCCCAGTCCTGCCTCTAAGAAACGAAAATCTCTAAGAGCTTGTTTTCCCTCCTCTCAAGCTCTCTTTCTCCTCTGTGGTACTCTCTTTCAGTTGTCATAGAAAAAAGTTCCCTTTATTCTGAATATCTCCAAAAATATACATTTGCTGCAACTTTTGGCCTCCCTTACCTCAATCTCTCTTAACATCCCAATCTCATTCTCCCTATCTCTCTTGTGCCCAATCCTGACCAATCCAAATCCTTTCTTCAGCTGAGTCCAAGACTGAGGATCAGTAGGCCAAATCAAATAAAGCACTCTACAAAAAACTTAAGGTCTCCAGGGCTACCAATTTCCACCTTTAGACCATCCTCTTACTCTATCTGAATGGTTTGTCTGTCAGCACAGATCCTCCTGAGGTCCTTTCATTCAGAAGGAGATCAAGCTGACCAGGCAGTTCTAGATGTATAATGACTACTGCTTCGTCAATCGCCTTCCTGAAGCCCAGTTTAGTCAGTTCAGGGCCGCTATCTCTATTCTCCAAACAGAAAACCAATGAATGTACCTCTTCAGGTTGATTTTGCCTCCTTGAAAATGCCTACCATCACATTTCTCCCTCAGCTGCATTTTCTACTCATGGACTCTGATGTGGGTCCCATAATTTTTGAGAGGTTTCCAGAGTTAAGGCAGGATCTTTGTTCAGAAGGGAAACCCTTCTTGCCTTCCATCGCTTTCTATTCAGAGAATATCATAGGGATACATAAAGTGTACTATTTTAGCTCCACTACTAGCTGAATCAGAGTGATTCTCAACACTGAATGGCGTAAAGTCTACCATCAGGCAGCTCTTCAATTAAATCAGCTAAATTCCTCCTTAGAAAATTACATCAACCGATTCTGTCTCCTGAGCAATTTATGGATCTCAATTCCATCAATGTAGTTTCTGATCCCTACTCTATCTAGGTTGAGAGATACAGATCTTTGAAGCTTTGCAGAAGGAACTAAAGGCTCATAAGCTCCATTATCCTATCTCCATAGATAAGTTCGTTCAGCATGCCAATTTTGGGACTGCTGGCTTCTACAAGTCATCCCTTAGTGCTGATGAATACACCCTATTTATTGAAGATCAGAGACAGCTTCACATCAAGAGACTCAGTCCAGAGATGGGGCCTTCCTATAACATTAGTTGGGGTGTCTTTCAAAACTTTTTTGAAGAGCAGGAAGCCCAAGCTTGGCAACTCATTACTCATCATGCTTCACTTCTGTCTCCTGCCTTCTATCTATATTTCTTACCCTCACTAATTAATAAGATTTGCATCTTTGGCTCCCATTTCTCTTTGTCTCTTTCTTTCTATTTTTATCTTTTGCTTATTTATTCCTTTTTTTTAATGACAAAAAGGGGGAGAAAACATTCTGAAATACATACTTTAAAATTTTCAGAAATTATTTCAGCTCTTTCATATATGCAACTCTGTATGTTTTGTCATCACCAAAAACGGGGAGATTGATGATCAGTCCATCTCCATATAATTTTTTATTTATTATATGTATTTTTGGTGATTAACAAAACTCTGGAAATTATGGACTAACATTGTTTTCTATGGTTTTGTCAACAGGTCTCAAATAAAACAAACTCAGTAAGTTATCTACACTCATGTTCTTTGAAGTCTATTTCACATGATTTGTCTAAGTATACATCGACTTCTATTAAAATTTCACATCGATTACTATTCTATTTCTACATCAATTTCAGTTAAATAACGACTACCTTGTTAAAACATCATTTCAGAAACAAACATCGATTTCACTTAGTATCGACGTCATATTACAACATCGATTTTGGTTCAAACATCGATTTCGTTTCTACAT
The DNA here is from genome assembly GCA_014218235.1 of Colocasia esculenta. NCBI lineage: Eukaryota > Viridiplantae > Streptophyta > Magnoliopsida > Alismatales > Araceae > Colocasia > Colocasia esculenta. The sequence continues at coordinate 18,026 of JACBKR010002777.1, read as the reverse complement.
CGATTTCACTTAAGTATCGACTTCACATTAGAACATTGATTTCATTTCTACATCGATTTCACTTAAACATCAATTTCATGTAGAACATAACTTCACTTAAAACATCAATTTCGGTTCTACATCGACATCAATTAGAACATCGATTTCAGCTTAACATCAATTTCATTTCTACATTGATTTCACTTAAACATCGATTTCATGTAGAACATTGACTTCACTTAAAACATCGATTTCAATTCAACATCGATTTCATCTGAAACATCGACTTCAATTAAACAACGATTTCATTTGAACATCGATTTCAGTACAACATCGACTTCACTTAGAACATCGATTTCATTTGAACATCGACTTTAGTTAAACAACGATTTCATACAGAACATCGATTTCACCTGAACATCGACTTCAGTTAAACAACAATTTCCTACAGAACATCGATTTCACTAAATCTATGCATGGATTATGTACACATCGATGTCATGTCAACATGGATTACATCTCAACATAGATTATGATTATATCTCAACATCGATTTCATTCCAACAACGATTACACTCAAATGACTTCTCTTGAACATTGGTTGTGTTTTTGAATATCGACTGTCTTTAAACATCAACTTCCCTTCTACAACGATTATGCTTTAGACAGTTGATGGATATTATTATAATCTTTAAAGATAATCTTGAATCTATCCTATTCTTCATGATATTCAAATATATTTTTCAAATCATTGGATTTCATATATTCCTGTGAACCTTATTGTATATGTATACTCAAAAATTATTGTGTGTGGTACAATATCTCTGCACAACATATCTTCATGCTACCATATTCATGTCACATAAAGAGACCTTTAAAAGATGAAGAATGGAACTTCCTATTTGGTATATCTTCTTACAGCACGACTACTAACATTGACTGAAAGTTTAGACATAGTTAAGTTGTCTATGCTTCAGCATTTATTACGTGCAGGTTTCCAGTGGTCATATACGTTACAACGTCAGACCTGTCACTCTGACAGAAGCAAGAAGATTTCAGATAATCTTCCTCTCTGTGTGTGTCTATCCAGCATTTAATGGCTGCAGTTTTCTTGATTCTTACATCGCACCAGACACATCCATCGTGCATGAAGATGAGAGACAACGGATACTTCAATGGCTAAGTCTTTCAAGTGAAGATAAATAGAAGATTGGTGACTCCATGAAGACACACCTTGACACTTTGAAGAAAAAGAAAGAAGAGCTCATTCATTCATTCAAGCAGTCTTCATCTCTAGCTCTCCATAGCAACCTGTTCTGGTCTTTGAGAGCTTCTTGTAGATCTGAGAGACCTTCATTCTGTGTGACTCTTTTGTCTGTTAGATTCAGCCTCAAATCAAGTAGTCTCTATAAGCTTGGTCTAGGGCCATCATCTTTTTATTCTTATTCTGAGTGCTCCTCTTCGTCTGTAAAGAGAAGACCAACTGTGGAGTGGGTGGCTATTCCCTTGGTAAGAAGGAAGACCTGTTGCATCAGATGCTTTAGTGCCTCTTCGTGTAGAGAAGAGAAGGCCAGCGACGGCTGGATGTGTAAGTGTCCTTATGGGGGATTGTACCCTTGGTTAGTGAAATCTCAAGTTGTTACTTGGGGACTGGACGTAGGACTCCTTCTAATAGAGATCTGAACCAGAATAAATCCATGTTGTTTGTGTGATTGATCTTATTTTGTCTTCATTTTATACTAACTCTAACCATCGAACTTAGTGTCTTCTGTCAAAGCATTTTTATTTACAAGAACATTCTAAAAGAAATTTTTAGCAATCCATTCACCCCCCCCCCCTCTGCACTTGCAACCTGGTCACATGGTTCACAAACCAGAACTGGCCGTTCCAGGACTTGGTGCCCTCAATCCACACCACCCACACCACTAAGCCAGTGGGCTGCGCCCACCTCGATGGATGGTATTGTTCAGGTGTCGAAGCGATAGTACATACCCCACAAACCTTCCTGTTACCAACGGCGACGCAGTTGTGGAGGATGGGGCCGAAGCGCTTCACCTTCCACAATGGCATATGTCTTTTGCTTCGACACCTTGAACAACACCATCCTATCAAGGTTGTTGGTGCAGCCCACTGGCTTAGTGGAGTGGGTGGTGTGGATTGAGGGCACCAAGTCCTAGAACGGCCAGTTCTGGTTCGTGGACCAGTGCGACAACGTAAGCCCCTACAGCCCCTAAAACAACTGTATCAGAAACAACCGTCGAAAAACTCACAAAAGATTAGCCTTCTTCCATTTAAGAAAACAAACCACTTCTTCCCTTTTTGTGAAAAAACCCAACTGCAGCAGAACCCGCTTCATCCATTTTTTATAAAACTAAACAACTTCTAATAAAAAAAACCGTAGCATGCACATCTGTATCCCCACTCAAAAACTACCACATGCATGTCTCCCATCTCACAGACACGATCTCAACTTTAAAAGAAAAAAGTCTAATATGTATATTGCAGAGTCCTCACGCCCGGTTTCAAAGCCCACATCTTGCGATGTCATCCCAAAAAATTAGGAGATAAAAAATCGCAGCATGCACCACCATGTGTGATTCCCTCCCAGAGCTTATCACAAAAACCATTCTATTCACTATAAAAGCACAATTCTAATCCTTGCACAGTCTTTCTTTATTTTTGAGGTAGGCTACACTCTCTCTCTCGCTCTCTTCTTGGCCAATGTAAACCCATCTCTCTCTCTCGCCCCCCCACCCCACCCCCTCCCCCCAATCGCGCAGTCACCGGCATCGGTGCAACGTCGACACTATAGGGAGCCTCCCCCAGTCGCCCACCATCCCCCTGTAGTTGCCACATTTTTCCCCACTCTCATGCCGACGTATCTGGGAGGGTGTGAAGGGGGCGGACAGTGGTCGGGCGCCATCGACCACCCCACCTGAACACATGTCTTCCCACCACGATGCTGCTGTCTGACACTTCAGTGGTAACGCCGGATGGCAGCCACAGCTAGCACCACCCAAAATCCCCCCTACCTCGTTACCTTCTCCTACCTCGGCAGGCCAGTGACCTTGCATTGGAGTAGTGCGTGACGATAGAGATGATGACGAGCCGAAGCCACCGTCGTCACCGTGTCCTCCCCTCCAGACACCCTGAGAGGCCCTGTCTTGGACTTCGGTGCCTTCCCCTCTAACAAGAGGATCGTCAGCACGGGGGGTGATGGCACCCCATACGACGTCGACGTCATCTGCACCACCGTGAACTACTACATTAACGGTGCAATGCCTCACTCCATTGCCTCTGACACACGGTCACTTAGTACACCGTTGCTCACCCCCTCCTTCTCATGGGGGGGGGTGGCAGGTATCAACAACTCCACCAGTGTCCTCATCTTCCACTACAACTGCAGCCTTTGCTAACCTCCCAGTCTTGCCGCAGCTCTTAATCTTCGTGCCCCGGCGCACTGTCACCTTCACTAACCTCCAGCTTTGCTACATGCTCTTTTTTCTCTCTAACCTCCACCTTCACTAAACACCCAAAGCTTCTCATACTGCTTCTTTGCCAGTGTAACACCCCGAAAAATCAGTAATGAGAAATTATAAATAAATTGAAAACAATAAATTCAATATTAGTGAAATAGCAAAAACATACGTGTCATTATCGTACATACAAAAATCCATTATAAAATTCCATAAAACCATAGTTCAACTCTAAATAATACTCCCTAATGACCCACGGAGAAATTTGTAATCCGATTGCCCAAGGTTAAGGTGTTTGCGATCGATTATCGTAATAAGGAATAAGTCAGGAAATCATTATCACATGTACTTAACGGAGTCTAAAATTATAATAAAATTTATGGGTGGACTCCAAACAATATGTGGGGATAGTCCATAAAAGAAATTAGACCAATGGATAACTTATGACCCATGAACAAATTCAAGTATGAAAATAGTAAATGAATAAAAATATTCAAATAAAAATAAAGATAAAATCATAGTTAGACTCTCAAGAGTGGAATCAACCATTTGAAGTATATTGGGAGAAGACAACTCTATTTGGTCCAAAGAACCAAAACCCAATAGCAATAAACCCCAAAATTCGTGACCATAAATATGCAGAAATTAGGAAAGGGCAAATTAGAGACAAAACTCTTACGTACCACTATCGTACTGAGAGAACACATCGTAAAATTCAGTAAAAATTATAAATCAATCTCAAACATTATCCTAAGCGTTCCACGAAGAAATTTGTACAATGAAAGATCTGATTGGCCAAGTGTACGTCACAATGTGACTAATTATCTAAATTAAGAAACTAAGCCGAAAAATCGTTAACACGGAAATATAACATGGTCATAAATTAAATAAACATGTTGGAGAGACTTCCAACACCATGTATGATGACCCATTATTGGAATTGGGCCAATGGAACATCTTGACCCAAGAATAAAATAAAGCAAGAAAAATACATGGAAATTTGTAACCCTAATTGAGCTAAAATTAGAAAGAGGCAATTAGGGTAAAACTTAAGGCAATTACACACACATAGCAACCAAATTTTGTGCCTAGCCATACTAGAGAGTTTCCTAAACCCTCTAACACTCTAATGGGGTGAGAAATCATCAAAACAAGGAAGGTGATAGACCAAACCCGCTACCCTTCTTTCCTACACCCAATGGGACTCCTAAAAACCCTAGATAATACTTGTCATGAAACCCTAGGGGACGATTTTACCTAGTGTTGGGGTCGTGATTAGCCGTTCTTGAGCACAAGAGCTGGAGGGAAACGCCCCAAGACGGAGCTTTTCCCTGCTGCATCTGCATCAACCTGTGCAGAGTGCTCTCTTGGAGTCGACCAAAGGTAAGACAAACCTATACCAAACCATGCATGACTTATACCCCTGGATAGAGGGTCGAGTCTATCTTCTAATGGCACTGGTTTGCCTATTTTTCATTCAGTAGATCGGGTGTATTAAGCGTTCTCCTCCAAGCGGTCTAAACGAGGGTGTTTCTGGAAAAATGTGACTTCTTCAACCCAAAGGTAGATGATCTCGGGCCAAAATTAAACAAAATCTATACCATCTGAAAGAGCATCATGTCTAGTGTAATTTGCATCTATTTTGCCCAATTTTCATCAAGCATGTCATTGTATTAAGCGTTTTCCCTAAGTCACGCAAGTCTGTATTCTTGTTCATTCTAGTTTGCACGCCTAACGAGACCAAATCGATCCGGTCCAAGGGCATAGATCTCTTCTTCTTGATGAGCCCTACAACTTTTATGTTCACCATTTTGACCTAAGTGCCCTAGATAGAGAGATATAAGCATTGCAAGAGGATCGCTACCGGTTTTCTACGTTTTTAGGTTGAGGTTTGAATCGCGACCGAGCCAGGCGACGCGATTCCATTGCCTAGTATCGCATCAGTCTGACCGTTGCGATTCACTAAAAGGTGACCGGGCACTCCGTCGTTATTCCTATCTGACCAGTCAACCACCTGCATGGAACTATGCGCTGCATGGTTTTCAGCGCTTGTCTGATTCGCGACGTGAACCCCCGTCGCGATTTGGCCTATTTTCCCGCCCAAGGATTTGGAAATTTTATATTCATTTTAAACGACTAAAGGCGACCATGTAAGTCGTCACGATTTGATTCTTCACAGTAGCCGTGTTTGATTGTGCACTGCGTTATGAATGGCGTATACTGTGTATGACGTGATTCAAAGACCGACCCGTGACTGTTCTTTTTGGCTAGTCAGTCAACATGTTTCGTTTCTTAGTCTGTAAACATGTTACTTAGTGTGCATGGACTCAAAAGTGATCAACCCATTGAAAAGCTATGATGACATGAATATGATTCTAATGTGTAATATGAAGTGATTAATATTCCATTCATTTGATATTATCTTGTGATCTACCTGATGTATAATTGTCATAATAAGAATATGATATGAATTTGTGGAGATTACATGTGAGAGTGGAATTGTTTAGTTTAAGAGCTTTCATTATGTTACTTGTTTATTGCATGTGGACTTCCTTATTTATACGATTTCTGATGTTTCTATAATTTGTTCATTCATTACATACATGACTAGGAAAGTTTCGTGACACGACACTACACATTTGCACGATTAGTCACACCCCTCTTGGGGAATTGGGAGCTCTCTGCCGGTCATTCTGTATTGGCAGACTAGCGATCTTTTCCCTAAGACCTCCGTAAGTCTCCATACTCTATGGATTCCCTCATAGAGATCGAGCTGGTTGTACTATGAAGTACCCTGAAGATAGAGAGCACATGTACCGCATACGATCTGTCATTAGTCATCCTCTTGTCAAGACATTAAAGAAATATGAAACATAAGATACGCCTCATGCTACCCAATTGATCTCTCGAGCTATTGTCATACCTGACTCTATGAATGATCATGTCCTTATTACCTTGAGCTTGTTATTGGAAATCTATGGCCATAATGTGTATATGTTGATCGGCACAACGTGGGACTTCGGTCCATTTGACTAATGCCTGTGCAATAGGGGCCTATCTGGTCCTGGGGAGGAGCGCCCCAATGTACTTATTAACCGCGGGGAGTATGGACTTGTGGTGTGTGGCATGGCACTGGAATGTGTGCAAGATTTGTGTGAATGTGCCTTCATTTGATATAATATGATAAGTTTGATATGATACGTCTGATCACATGAATATGTAATATCTGTGTGAATATGGCCAATTCTTGTTTATGTGATACGAAATCATTCTTGAAATCCTTGTGATATAATTCTATTCTTGAATTACCTATCCAATACATATGAAAGTCAGTATTTGTTTCGTTATGATATTCGTTCTATTCAGCCATTTGACCTGTTAGAAATGCATGCACGTATAGCCATCATGTACTTGTTAAGATCCTACTTATTAAAATGCTAATCACGTATATTAGTGTCTGCACATTGAGATGTAAATCCTACTGGGCTAGTTTGCTCACCTTATCTTCCTAAACATTTGGTTGTGAAGAAGAGGTGCAGATTTAATGGGGGACTTGTGGCGCCGAGCGTGGAGTACGCGTTAGAGAGTCTTTCTTATTCTAGATTAGAGAGAGATTAGTAATCATTGTAATTTTTCTTTCTTTGAGAGTTAGATGAGACTAGTAGTGGTGAGTTCTTATTTTGACCCTTAGACATTGTAACATTCACTTACAATGAATAAAAGAGTTTCATTATGAATTATGGGCCCTATTGATATGAGTCATTTGTCCTGGCTTCTAAATGCTTACTTGTTCGTCACATTCCCGATTTAATTCCGCTGCTAAAAGTAGGAGTGTGACAGCCGGACACCAGCACCTCTGCCAAATGTGCCTTCACCATCGGCAGAAAACTATCTCCCCCTGCATGTCCACCGCCCTCCCACCTATGTAATTTGTACGTCTTTCCATCAGGTGATCAAAGAGAATAATGCCCAGAAAGGAGAGGCCTGTATGCAAGTACCATTTTCACAAATTTCTAAAGCTTAGTGGTGAGGTCATGGCTAAAGCAGGCTTGGAGATGAAGCTTACCAGTTGTGGGGGGCATGGAGGGAGCGGGCTTGGAGACGATGCGGGGATTGTGGTGATGGGGCCCACCCAAGGCTGGTGCGATGACGTGCGGTTGTACGCCCACGGCCTGCGATTGTTGATGTTGGTGGGGGTGGCAGGCGGCGGCATTCCGCACGTCGGGTGACAAGGCATACTTACTGGGCTGCGGCTTCTACGGGCCGTTGCCCTGCACGTTTGCCTGTCAACACCCCACTGTGTCGTGCTACTGTTCACGCCTGCTCACCAGCGTGACGAACCCCATCACCATTCACCGCTACCCCATCGACTTCCGCCGCAGCGCACAGCTCGCACTGGCGGCATTCCACACGTCGGGTGACAAGGCGTACTTACCGTGCTGCTCACCAGCGCACCGCCAACCCCCGTCGCAGTTCGTCCCTACCTCGTCGGCTTCCACTGTAGTGCACCACTCGTTGTCGCCGTGCTGCTCACCATCGCACTACCGACCTGCCGTCGTTCACATCGGCCGCGTCCGCCTCTATCGCAGCCGTCGACCGTGCAAGCCTCAGCAAGTTTGCACGGCGGCAGACAAAGAGATAAGTGATCAAACCTCCTTTTTGATTTGAGAGGAGAACAGGTCCCAAGGCACACCCCTCCATCGTGCACTTAGCAAAATCACTTTTTTTGATAGTTTTATTGCCTTTATACCCTGACTTGGACCATGTTTTGAAAGACAGATTTGTATATATATCATGTTGTTTTAAACAGAAACTTCATAAGATATTGTATATGTAACCCTGTCATTTAAAGAAACACCATATCAGACACAAAATTGACTTATTGTAGCAACCCGATATTTTAATAAATAAATAAATCAAAAATTTAAAGAAAAAATAAATTAATTAAAATCCATTAACAAAAAAGAAGTAATGGGCTTTGGAAATGGATCGTGTAAAAGTTATTGGCCAAAATAGGGATTTTTAAAAGTTGAATAAAAAGAAAATACCCTAAATTTGTACCCTTATTATTTCCTAAAATGAATAGAGCTATTAAAACATTAAAATAGTTAATATGGGTTGGAATTGGACTCCTAACCTACCAAATTGGTTTGGTACGAATTTTCAACCCAACCTAACCCCATTAGGAGGTGGAAAGCTTGGAAGGTTGAAAGAAATAGAGGAAACTAGGATTAAATAGGAGTTAGAGTTGTAGTAGGAATTAGAACCATAGGTGCTTAAATACACCCCAACCCCTTCATGGCCGGCCCTAATGCGTTGCTGAGACTTGCTGGATGTGGAGGAGAGGCCAAAGGAAGGGAGAATTCCTGGGGAGAAGGCTTGCTCAAGATCTACCACTTGTTCTTCGAGTTCTAAGCCCTAGGAGAAAAATCGACCCAAAGGTAGGCATTCTCACAAGCTAAATCTAATTAATCTCGTCTGTAGGATGTTCCTAACATCAGGATCAAAAGCCCTCTAGTTTCTCTAATTTTCATCGACCCTATCTTTAGATGTTTATTTTGAAGTTCTGCTATCATCTTGTCTCCGAGCCCTCATAATTTAGATCTCCATGTACACTTAATCTCATGCCACAAAATTTTTACTGGACATACTGATCGTTGTCATGAATCATTTGCCACCAATTTCTCCAATTTTCATTCAGTATACTACTCAAATTAATTCTTTTCCTTCACTGTAAATTGTTCTATGTTCTTTGTGAATGAACGAAATCAAAACCTGTCAAGACCATGTTTACTTTCAAATTCTATTTATTGTGGTACCCTTGCATGTCTAGATTCGTTTAAAAGTGGTTTCACGATTTTAATCAACTGTACACTAAGATATCATTTTGACCTACCCTGTATCAAAACATGGAAAGCTTGGACCGCAATCCAAGGCAAACCCTTTTCTTGCTCGGGAGGCTCAGACCTGAGAACGTGATGGCTCGATAGGCCGCGTTCTCAGGGGCTGATCATGACCAGAACCCTGTCATGTTCTGAACGCGACAGGACCTGGCATAGCGTTCTGGCCATCTGTCCTGACCGACCCGTCGTGACCTTTGAAAGACTCTGTCGTGTTCTGGGAGGTACCATGTTGTATTCCTTACAGGTATACATCGCCTTCTGGACTTTGCACCTAAACCCTAGATTTTTGGTGTTCTTGTCTTCCTACAGTGATTATCCTTCTGTAACAGTCTCAAACGCAAGTAAAGAAAGATGCTATAACATGAACATGTGTGAACTAATTAAAAGCCATACACATGACCTTTTCATATCTATGATTTTCTCAATCACATGCACATACTTGTAACTATCCATGATGACTTAACTTGACATGAAAATATCTCATAATATCTAGTAATTTATTTCAATATTGTGTTTAAATTGCCCTATTTTAAATGGACTTGTCTTCGTTCTTGCAATGTTTGAAATACCGTTACCGACACTACACTGTTTAGAATTCCTCTAGAACGCTGAGCACTTGTTTCTATATACACTTTCTCTTGACTTGGATAACTCTCCGTCGGATATTCCTTATGTCGGACTAGTGAGGCTTGTTCAAGGCCTCCGTAAGTCTCCTCTGTCCATGGATTCCCACATGGCTGATGAGTGGGTTGTACCCTCAATACCTATGATACCCTTTAGAGATCAGTAAGACCCAAATGGCTTTTAGAAGTTCTCTCTTATCTTGAATCACGCCGGACCTCTAGACTTGTGCATAACATGGCCAGTGGAAGATTAGTGAATTCCACCTGACTGCTAATACCAATTGTGCATGTCGTGCAAATGTTACTATCGCCCGTTTAATCGACATTTATGTGCAAGGACCTACAGTTCATCATTATACTCTACTCGCTCATCTGTTCACACTCTCTACTATCTTATCTATTCATCTAGTACTCTCATCTATTTCTTGGTACTCTCTATTCGCCATTTGACTGATTGTCTAAAGATAAACAATATAACTAATGCTTGGCAATATAAAGGGCCGGTCTAGTCCTGGGAGGCGCGCCCAAAAGTGCTAGTGCCCACGAGAGTTAATTGACCAAAGTGTTTGGCATTACACCAGTGTTTTCTATCTCGACTATCTATATGACAATCAAAGTGCTATGATATACTCGACTCGTTGTGCTATCATGAACTATATTGTGCTATGACCATTGTGACGGAAAGCGTCGTTCAAACGTTAAACCATTAACGAGCCTGACTCAACTCCGGCTCCCGCGATCGAGTCGTAGCCTCGCAAGGGATAACACACACAAGTCTGTGTAAACACAAAGGAACACATTGATTCACATATATGATTCACAAACACCATATATTCATACTGAATTTACATAGCCATATTTCAACAAAAGCCAGAAAAGTACAAGAGCCTAGGGCAGATACCCCGAGGTACAACTAAAATAGAACTACACTGCTGGAGGTGCTGGCCCAACGCTGCCGCGATGTGGCTCCGAACTGGAAGACAGTAACGAAACCTACTCCTCTTTCACCTGTTGGGAGTAGGGGTGAGCCTCTCAAGTCAATGGCTTAGTAGGGAACTCCCCAAAAATTGAGTGTAACATCTCGGGCTTTCTGGTTCCCTTCGCTGCATTGTAGATGACTGGCCACTAATGCGTCCGTCTTGGGCGATGCGTTATGTGGCTCCGAACTGGAAGACAGTAACGAAACCTACTCCTCTCCTTCACCTGTTGGGAGTAGGGGTGAGCCTCTCAAGTCAATGGCTTAGTAGGGAACTCCCCCAAAAATTGAGTGTAACATCTCGGGCTTTCTGGTTCCCTTCGCTGCATTGTAGATGACTGGCCACTAATGCGTCCGTCTTGGGCGATGCGTTAGTGTCTTGACGGAGGGGCCCGTCGCGACAGTCATCCCTGTTGCACCAGCTTTTCGTGTCGCGTTCTTATCGCGCCGGTCAACGGGCCACAACTGCTTTCGGCTTTTGGTCGTCTGACGCCTGTCAGAGTGCCAGGCGTGGCAGACTGACTGTCGGGTTGTCGCGGCGCCCCGGATGGGTGCGTTCTAGTCGTGGTGTGGGCGGCCGTCGTGTTACAGTTGGTAACGCGATGCCCTGCCCCATCACATTCAGAGGGCCGAAGGCTAAAAGCCTTGGTCGGCTCTCCCTTCCCCTTCTTTGGCCTTTCTCCCTTCCCTCCTATCCAAGGAGGGGAAGGTTTCCCCCTTTCCCCTCCGGCAGTGGGAGCTTGGCGACAGAACGGCGGCTCGTGCGAAGCATTGGCGCGTCGTCGTCGAGTGAGGAGGAGGCGGCCGTGGCGTCGTGAAGGCCCCTTGTGGGTTGGTTCTTCGTTCTCCTATAGGGATTCTTGTGACCATACTTGTTGGGTGGATTGGGAGTCCTTTTAGGTTAATCCATGCTTTTACAACTTTCACCATGCTCCCCTCCCCATGGTTGTGTGTTTTGTAATGTGTGGGCGACTGTAACGACCCACTTCCATCCGGTACGGTATACCAAGCAACATCGGATGAGAGCAAGCCGCTACAAGGGAGAAAACCCAACAAGTAACAAATGGGCTGAGATATACATAAATAGAGAACATTATTGCAACGGAATTTAAACAATTCTTATTCCATCAACTATCAAACACATTCCACAGTCCATAAAGTCCAAGAGAGAAAGAAAAAGACATAACATAATAAACATTAACATGTATCCAGTTCCAATTACATATCCAAGTTCAAATTACAAATTACATACTAGAAATAAATTACAAGTCTTCAACTATACTCCACGCTCCTCGCCGGATCTTGCTATCTCTTTGGCTTAAATTTCCTGAAATGTTGAGCAAGGGTGAGTCTACATAATAGACTCAGCAAGTAACTTAATATTCAAACCATGCACTTCCCAAACATGCTTTCTAACAATTTAATACTATTAATTCGTTAGAATCAGCAATTTAAATTCATACATACTCATGCTATAACATAAAGGAATAAACATGGAATCCTATTAAACAATTAATCTAACACATGTAGAACAATGATCTAAACATGTATACTAATAACATGGTATCATTAACTTGAGCACAAACATACAATCACATGCTTGCCTGCTTTGTTCTAATCATTTCGCAGTTCTACTCATTTAATCATGGAAACATGTACAATGTAAGTAACACCTCTATCATGATCTCTAACTCACTTCACATGCAATTATAACATTTTACCCAACATTTAGCTTGCTATTTTTATAGAAATTTATTACATTCTCATGGCACTTGCATATAGATCACATTAACTACGCACAACATAATACTAAACACATGTACATCAAGTAGTTATAATTCATGGATATGAAAACATGCACCTACACTTGGTACTAAACATAATATTACTTTTATCATTTGACAAGTATCATATTAACACTGCACATCAAGAAATGATCTAATTCATGGGTACAATAACACACATTTATACATGGTACTAGACAGGATATTGAATTACACTATTAACATTAACTTGTACTATTTTCTCATCGTTTTCGTTTCCATATTCACACATTTCTTATCACTTCACTTTGCAAATAATAGTGCCACATTCAAATATTTGCACATACCTGTGCCACAATCATATGTCATTTTTCACATTATACTTATTCATTTATTTTACACAATGCCAAGACACAGCCCAACCCACAACTAGACAATCATATAGCACATACACATTCACATTCATGTACTTAATCACCATACTTAAGCACTAAGCATAGTAATCAAGTCTTGTTCCTGCAAAAACCGGGAGAAGCCCCTCACCATTACCAGTGGAACTATCCACCTCCAGGATTTCACAAGACCCTTATCTAGGGTATCACATTTTTAACAAGACCCTTATCTAGGGTATCACAATTTATCAAGACCCTTTTCCAGGGTATCACATAATCATATTGAGCTTTCCCGTAGGAGACTACTACAGTACAGCTCCAAGCATTAGGGAGGCAATGTCTATGGACCATTTTAATTATCTATCACATTACACTTTTCACCACACATGCATTATTCTCTCACTTCCCATTCACATACCAACACATGTGTTATGAAAAATAACTTATCACATTCAGACTCTCAATGAGTCATAAACAGTAGTTGACAGTAACTAAATTATGATGTTAATCACATTCTAAACATAATGGGATTTGATGTACACATGGTACAAAAAGCTTCAGAAATTTATAACAATGTGCACAGTACTCAGAATCATATAAAATTTTAACTACAGTCTAATTATAGCACATAAAACATATCTGAAATTTTTTACAATTTTTAGAGCAGTAAAATCTTTTTTTAATAATTATCACAGATTTCATGAAATTTAACAAGACAATTCAATTTAACATGGAATGCAGTAAGCTACTTGTTCTAACAGCCCTAAAACATGCATACAGTGATACTGAGTTCATGCAAATTTTCTGAAATCATAACCTATATCGATTTAAATTTTTCCGCATCGAACTCCATTAAATCACGCATTTTCCATCTAACATAAATATTATAAATAACAATTATCACTTAAAATCATCACTATCTCATGGCATGATCCACTGAACATAATAGGCAGGACTATAGTAACTAAACACATGCATGCATTCACAATTTTCCCAAAAAACCACATCACATGCAGTCAACATCTGTTCTGGAAAACAACAGGAACCTTGGCGTCCAGGGTCTGGACGCCAATAGGTAGATGGCATGATCTGGTGCCGTTTACCTAAGAGCTGGTGGCAACACAATGGCCGCCAACTTCCTGCCTACACAAAGTGCAGACCGAAACAAAAAAACACATGATTTTAGGGGGTCAGGCATGGAATAAAAAATCCGTAAAATTGTCAGAAACCTAATAGACAAGTCTATGGAATGAACCCTTAAGCTACTTTCTTGCAGATAAATCAAATAGAGACGATTTGGTCGGAGAAGCCCTCCTCGGCCAGTGCCAAGAAGGTCCTCAAATCTCCCCTCGATCTGGGTCCGTGTTGATGGATGAAGCACGCCAGGTTGAGGAAGCCTTCCTCGATGATCAGGGAGTCTCCGGTCGATGAAGATTTCCAAGACCGCACCAGGTCGACGGATCTAAGGTCTCAAAGTCTCTAGTTTCGCACGTTTTTCTAAGGTTTTCACCAAGAGCAAAAAGACCTAATCTGAACGAAAGATGGGTGTTTTATAGGCTAAAGGGGTCAGGGACGCACTAGGATAGGGTATCCTCCTGATGGGCAAGTTTCCTAAAACAAACTCTGCAAAACTGCAACCATTTTCAGATCTAAAATGCTCACAGCTGGAGAAGCAGGCGTCCCACATCTAGTGCGCCAACATGGTGATTGGCGTCCATCGATCTGGACGTCAACCACTCTGGCCTGGCAGTCAGCGGCACAGGATACTACCGCCAATAGTGCATTCGGCCAGAACAGACATATACATCAAAACAGACACACAATCACATCATAAACGGCTTAATGGGTACAGAAATAAATAGATATCACAGGTATCAAGTTAAACATATGCATACATGCATGTTCACAATCTAACTTCATACAACATGCATGTTTTAAATAATATAACATGTACCTCAATAATTAAATAATGCATACACATTTAAAAATAATACATGTTCAAAAAAAACTCATACGCATTACCTTATTTAGATACACTATGCACAAAAATTAACTAACTATAATACACACAGGAATAGCATATTTAATACTCATACACTAAGTAAGTAAATACTTATAACATGCACAAGGTTAAATACGTTGCATGTACCAAATAAATAGTACAAATTGCACAAAACTCGGGGGCCTTACAGTGACCCCGGGATGTAGATTCCCAGAGGTCTGTATTTCGTCTGATGTCGCGACCGCACAGCGCATCGTGACATCAGAGGAGGCATCGCCCCGGTCGAACGTGACCTTATCGCGGGTGGTGTGGCCGTCGCGATAAGGGTCGTGTCGCGACCCGGTTGCCGTCGCGACAAGGTTGTTGTCGCGACGCGTTGCCTTGTTGCGACAAGGTTGTCACGACCTGGTTTCCTGTCGCAACATGAGTATTGTCGCGACGCGCTTCCCCGACGTGACCTGCCTGTCGCGGTTGCTCTACCCGTCACGATGGGATCGCGATGGGCTAGGAGGGTGCGACAAGATCTGGTTTGCCTCGGGTGTTTTCTGCGGCCGCGGTTGGCGTGTCGGCATGTGTCCCAGGGCAGGGTTGCCCTTAGGACCTTCTGGCAGGGAACGCGACAGGTTGGTTCGCTGCGTTTTGTGACCGAAGGTGACTCCTTCGTGGCCGTGTCCTAGCGGCTGTGCTAGGAGGCTCACATCTGTCTGTCAATCGATTATTAGAAGAGCGGTGGTTTCTGTCTGTCTGTGGTGTTACGATTTCTCGGGCCGTGCCTTGTGTGCCGGCGTTGGCCGACGGCCCTTCTGGGGGAAACCCCCAGAAGGGGTGCCGTGCGTGCCTGTGCCTGCTGGGCTTGTCTTGGTTACAAGCCAGTTGTGCTGTTCTTTTGGTGGTTGCCACACCAGTTCTCTTTCGCTCGGTGCTTGGCACTTGAGGGCTTGTCCGTGAGACAGGTTGTTACCATTACCTGGGCCCCAGCCCCGTGTGTCTGTGTCAGAGGGAGTTGCTCCAGGTGGCGGGCGTGCTCAAGTCACAGACTGGAGAAGAGGGGGGAAAACGATGGGGGCAGCGGCGTGGGCCGTTTGTAGAGCTCTCTTAGCTAGTCTCGGTCTCTGAGGTGGTTTAGGCTCTCTTCCGGTGCGGACCAGTTAGTCCATCTCACTGCCTCGCTGTGCGCTGGTTTTGGAGCCACGTAGGGAGGTCAGGCGTGGGTCGCAGCTCGGACGGGCTGCGGTGGTTTGTGGTTGTGTTCTTGGCTGTGGCTCGCTAGCCTCACTCTACCAGGGAGGTTGTAGGCGGGAGTCGGCGGCCGGCATGCTAGAGTTTGGACGGTGTGTCCTCCTCTTAGACGCCGATGGCGGTGGCTTGATTGTTCTTGCTGTGACGTTGCTTCACACGCTGTTTCTGAGCTTGTTTCTCGTTGCCCTGGTTTACACGGTGGTTGTAGCCTATCTATGTCTTGCTTCCTTGGGCTTGGTTGGTTTGGCCTCGTGGGTCGTGCTCAGTGGTTTCCGCTTTGTGGGTTCTCTCGGGGTGCCTGGTGCAGACACCCGACTGCTGTTTCGGTAACCCGTTCCTAGTGCCATCCGTGGTGGCACTATATGGTGTAGTTCCCTGACCTCGTGGCATGTCTGAGGTGAAAGGTGATTCTTCTTGTGGGCCCTCGACCTTGTGGAGGTCTGAGGTGGCCGTGCCTGTGGTGATACGTTGTTTCTCACTTGGTTGCTTGGTGTCTCTCGTGGTGACACTTGGTTGTTCCTTCCCAGCCTCGTGGAGGTCCGGGATGTAGGTGCTTGTGTCGTGAGACTCGGGTCTCATGTGGTTGCTCTGGTGTTCCGTGAGCTTCTTTGTCTCGGCGGGTGTGTGCCGAGTCGTTGCTTCCGCAATGTGTTTGACTCCGCTGGTTCTGTGGAGTCGTGTTTGGCCTGACCCAGGTTGTGGTCGAGGCATTTCTCTGTTTCTGCTGTTTTGCAGTACTCTGCAGTAGGTGTTTCCCACTTACTGCTTTGTAGAGTAGTTTGTTTCCGCTTTTGTTGGAGTTCATGCTGCTCTGGCTGGTAAGGGACTGGTAATCCCTACTGAGCCTTGTTCGCGAGGCTCACCCCCTTACTCTCTTCAGGTACGGACTCACTGTCGCAGGAGTTCATTGCCAGACGGTCGTGGTGGCAGCTGTTCATCGTGCATTGCCAGCAGTGTGAGTTGTGAGCGTGATCGCTTGTACCGTGAGTTAAGAGTGGCCTTTTTGCAAGTCCTCGGGGTATGCCCCTTAGGGACTGCACCTTTCTTTCTGTACCTATACTTTTATTTGGGACATGTTGTACATTATTTCTTTATTAATGGACGAACATTCTTGTTATAGTTATTTGAATTCATTTCTTATGTCACTGGACTAAATTCTAACCCTTTCGGGTCTTCAGATCCGTGGGTGGCGGCGCGACCTTTGGGGGTCCCTGGCGGGGGTCCGGGAGGTCGGGTCGTTACAGTGGTATCAGAGCTCAGGGGTCCAATGAGATTTATAATGGGTTATAACTATGGTTGTCCCAAAGAAAGGCACTCGTGCGCTGTTGGCCCGTCCGTGTAGAGTTGCTGTTAGGTGAGCATTGGGCTCTTTGTTGCAGGTGGCTAGCTTTCCAACAAGTCCGAGTGTGAGCTACAGGAGAGTGTTGTTACTGTGCGGGTGCGCATGTTTCGAGCGTGGTTGCTGTTTCGCTCGTGTTGTGGTTGGGGTTCGTCGTCGGCCTGCACGTCCGTGCGAGTGTGTCGCAAAGGCTGAGAGAGCCACGTGTGGTGTGGCCTTCACCGGTGCAGGGTTGTGGTCTGCGGAACGGTAGAAGGTGTCCTGCCTTGTTGGATGTCCCTTGTTGTTAGGGTGTGTCCTTGTTGGATGTCCCCCTTATTGTTGGGGTATGTGT
>JACBKR010002776.1:0-33219 GCA_014218235.1 Colocasia esculenta | reverse complement strand
AAGTCTTTCGACAAAGAAGAAGATCCAACGATCTGAAGAGTAAAGATCCATGGCAGCCCAAGGTCACAGTGAAGGTCAGTCTGTCAACTGACCACCATTGTTCGATGGAGAAGACTATGCTTACTGGAAAACAAGAATGGAGTACTTTCTACAAGGTAATGACTACCAGATATGGTCCATAGTTGAAGAAGGCGATCTCCTAGTCACCAACGAAAAGGCCAGTGGACAGATGATGACAGGAAGAAGATTTCTTTAAACTGTAAGGCTAAAAGCATTTGTGCTGTGCTCTCAGCAAGAAAGAATTGAATAGAGTATCAGCCTGCAAATCCGCAATGGGCAAGGAGTCGTCGGCGAGGACGCGGAAGTGGTCCATACCGAACAAAGGATTGTGATATAATACAACATTTGGAGGGGACTGACTCGAATGACCTAGACAATGACGCATGCAACAACCCCTAAACAATTAAGGGAGACAACACAATTACCAAACAATTCCTAGACCCTAACACACAAGAAAGGACTATGAGATAAGAAGGGGTGTGTCACACAAGTACTCAAGTTAACATGATTACCATCAAATTTTTAGTGTTCTTACTTGACCTTTAATGGATTGGTTAATGGGATTTTACTAGGTCAATAGGGACCCTAATAGGTAAGGACTCAAGTACTTCGGTGACACTAAGGGGATGCACAAACTCACGTGGGATGGCCTGAACTATGGGTACAACGGGTATAACCCGCCCGGCAAACCGCAACATGTGTACGACCACGGGGACTTACGGAGGCTCTCGGTAGGTGGCTCTACTCAGCCCACGAGTGCTCGCAGGTGAGAGGGTCTACTCTACCAAGGAGGAAAACCTAATCAACACAGATCAGAAGTGTATGCATGAGCCCTAGGTGCACCAAGGTGCATGCAA
Organism: Colocasia esculenta; assembly: GCA_014218235.1. Classification (NCBI taxonomy): domain Eukaryota; kingdom Viridiplantae; phylum Streptophyta; class Magnoliopsida; order Alismatales; family Araceae; genus Colocasia; species Colocasia esculenta. Next base: position 32,302 of record JACBKR010002776.1, on the reverse strand, counting down.
TTCTATCCTAAACTAACACACAGAAACTGGAAGGTCTCTGCTGACGTCACGATGACCAGATCCGCCACGACCTTATCGCGATTGAGAATATGACCGCGATAGTAACAGGGCACATAAACCCACAGTCACATGCAAACAGACTAACCTAGGACACAATACAATCATGGAGGGAAGTAAACATCACATCAAAACTAGCTAGATAGCCAAAAACCGATGCATGGAAGGAAACAGTAACATACACAGTATACCTGTCGTCGCGTCTCTGAAGCCCGACGCGACAAGGATGCGGTCGCCCAATCTGCTGCGATAAGAACTAAAAATGTACAGTGAGAATAAAAGGAAAAGTCGAGTCGTAGCAGGGATTCTAACAGGCAAAAGCATGAATATACATAGCATAATAGCATGGGGAAGACATGGATACGCCCTTAATGAAGGAATAGGGTGAATAAAAGGGGAAGAACGCATACCTGAAGTCGCGTCCGCCCTTATGGACGCGATTATAGTGCGGCGGCATGATGTGCCGCGTTAACGACCCAGCGCATAAAGACAAAAAAACACAAATATACCTAACAGGGTTCTAAAAAGCACTTAAATAAATCAACATGGCAGGCAAACAACCAACAATCATGAGACTAGCACCGAAGGTCCCATCGTGATCGCCAAAAGGTGTAATCACGGGGTTGTGCGCCCCTCCAAACACACAACTCATTTTAAAATTAAAATAAATAGCATGGAAGTATGGATGGATGTGATCGCCACCTAACTAGTTGCCTTGATTAAGAATTAAATAGGCTAACTACACTAAGAAAAGCAATGAGAACAGAGGCACTTACTGTAGTCGCGACGGGGTGACCCGTCGCGATGGAGTGATGTCGTGTCGTCCGAACAGGGCGCCTCTCTACTGTTGCGACTCTCGTGCCTGTCGCGTTCTCTGCAGTGCGGGAGAATGATGGCTGGACCTTCTTCCTATCCTCTGGCCGGCCAGAGGACAAGAGCTCCTCGTCGACTGATGCTTATGTACCTGCCAAGACAAAGAAAACAAGACAACAAACCCTGTTAGACCATATTTGAGTGTAATATCTATCCAAAAATGAAGAGAAAGGTGGGAGCATGGGGGGAACGAACCTGAGGGTGGCTTTTAAATCCCTAGGGTGTATAAAAACAAGGGAAGGAAAGAGTGAATTCGTCCTATCTAAGAAAAGCAAATAACATGCATGAAGGATGAGATGAGGGTGAAGAGAGGAAGAAAGAGCCCCATTGGGGGGCGACTCTGTAGCTTCAGATGGTGCCCTTGGATGGTGTAAGGTGCCTCAGAGGTCGCCTACTCCTCCTCCAAGCTCCATGGATGAAGAAAGTATCATAGCTTGGTGAAGAAAATAGGTGGAAATGAGAGGGAATGGGAGGGCCACGAGCTAAGTGTCAGGTCAGGGAAAATTTTGACAGCACTTCGTGGAAAAAATGGGGCTCTCTTCCCTCTGAAGGAGAAGGGTTGCTTTTATAGAGCATGAGAGAGAAAATCTCGTCCATGGGAGATAATGACCAAAATTGAAGGATAAATCTAAGGGAAATTCATGGGGAAGACTCCTAGGGAGGTCCCAAGGTGCCCTACAACCCCAAACCGCTGCCAGGGGGTTGGGAGGTTGCTTAGGGATGAGGATAATGCCACAAAAGGATAAATAGGAGGTGGTTGTGGAGGCCAGCGCACTCAGCTGTAGTCGCGATGGGTCATAGGGGCGCGACAAGGATAGTCGCGATGGCCAGCAAGGTCGCGATCCTAAGGACACGTGCATGGATATGCATGGACTATCGCAACGGCCATGGGGGGTGCGATAGAGGCTAACGCGGTGCTACGACCCGTCGCGTTAAGGAAAATCGATTATCCTTGAATTTTCTGACCAAGCAAAAGGGAGAATAATCAATAATAAGGCACAAGGACTCTTCAAGAGATAATTGGACGGGATTTGGGCTTTTAATGGGCTCAAAGCAAGGCTAATGAGTGGCTCAAGGTGAGTGACCAACTAGGGGCTCATTAAGAGAACAAGAATAATGGTTCGACTCATGGGCAAAAATCGGGTGTCTACACATGGTATTTCTAGTTGTGCTAATCGATTGGTGTGAGCTTAGAATGATTGGAGATGGTGGTTTCTATGAGGTTTCTATGTTGAAACGAGGGTTTTGGCATTCTGGTGAGAATGCAACGGGTCGGCAATCACATTCAGGTCGCGGCCTTCGACCCCAACATGTTCTCATTGCAAACACGAAGCATTGGATAGACACGTTCTTAATGTGGATAGTTGGGCTAATGCATTCTTGTTGTGAACGCGACCTATTGGGCCGTTGTGTTCTTAGCGCAACTGCCGACCTTGTCACATTCTACTTCCCGAAGTGTTTTACTTGGTGCTTGGCAGTGTGGATTTTGTGTGGGCCTGATTTTGGTTATTTTATGGTTGTTTAAGATTTTTAAGCCATGTTAATGTTAGTAAAGCATGAATTTGTGTCAATAGATCGGTTTATGGTTAGTAGTGGTTAATGTTCATCATGTCAATTAAGTTATATGAATAAGAAGAATATGGTTTGTGAGTACCCGACTTAATGATTGTGTGTGCATGATTTAAAGGGTTAAGTGTTAACTGATAATAAGCAATCATGGGTTGTGATGGTTTATGATCGAGTGGTTTAAAAGTGTGGGTTAGTAATCAATAGTGTTTTGCAATGAATTGTCATGGTTTGCCAAGTTTGGTGGTCCGGCGCTTAATCTAAAATACCTCTCCAATCGGGTACCCTAGGTTCTCTGTAAGCCAAACACGTTGTTGCTCGAGGTGTGTTCTAGTACTATGTGTACCATTAAGGGCTATGCCATCTTCCTGGAAACCCTTATTCGTTTCTGGAGTTGTACGTCCAACTGAGGGAAAGAAAGTAGTGGGTCAACAACTTGTGTTGTGGTTGGTTTGTTTTGTTCGGTCGCTTGTAGCGCGCTCGTAGTTAGGGGACAGACACTAGTAGACGTACTGGTCCCCAGCTAGTCCTGTGTTTCCACTTGCCTCACTCCGTGGGCCTCAAAACTCGTAGAGGTGTGTTAGGCGGGTCTAGATATAGAACCTTTTTAGGCATAAACATCCAGGATCGTTGCAGTAGATGTTGTCACCAAGTTTAAGCGATAATGGTTGATGTCGCCAAGATAGTCCAGTGCCTATAGATCTTTCTCATTCTGCGATGGGTTCCTTATTGGAGACCATGGAACTGGGATTAAGTGTTAATCCAAAAGTTTTAGATTAAGAGTTAATCTAATAGTTTATTAATTAAAATATTTAATTAATTTCTAGCAGCTTACATATATGCATGTAATGTGTATGATGTGGGCAAATGATCATGGACTATTATATGATGTTTGTGTGTGTGTGTGTGTGAATGGTGATTCTTTGGGGCCTACAAGCCTCCCCCTCTCTCTCATTGAAGTCATTGTGTACTTCTACCTCCCTCTGATTGTGTACCTCCCCTTAATATGATCAAGTTTTCTTAATTGAATAAAATGTACAATTTTGGGGCCTACGTGCATATAATTATTTGTAATTTTGTAAATTACTTGAAATGACTGAAGAAGGCGCAACAGGAGAGTAGAGTTCCTACGAGACTAATGGGGTAAGAAGGAAGATCACCGTGCATGGGATGCGCGAAGGCACACATAGGGTCTTGTAATCAAGTCTTTAGGCTCATGCTTGATCACATTAGTATCTGGTCCATGTTCATCCGGTGTGGTTATATATATATATATTGTGACGCCTCAAATTAATACCAAGTATAAAGCTATAAGTCTAGCATATTGCACCAAAAAATCATTCAAAGATTTACATTGTTCCATGTCGGTACCATTTCCAGACATATGTACACCGACAAGGTGTCACTAGATTTTGGTAACGAAATTAAGTTTAAAATTACCATAATTATCAGAAAAAATATTTTGATTCAAAAAATATGGATATTGAGAATTTTTTATGCACAGTTAACGAGGTAAATCTGATTTATCTATTTTTAGGACAATTTATACTTGATAATTATTATTTTAGAAAATTAAATAAAATTTACTATAAAACTTACCACGTTGTAATTAGACTGTGGTTAAAATTTCATTTTGATTGGATGTCATTTAAATATTAAATTAAGGTTCCAAAAAGACCTAAAGAATAGTAATCTATTTACGTAACTTGTTTACATAAATGATTATTTCTTCACCTAGCAGTAACTTGCATCCAAGTGTAAATATGTGTAGGTAGTGGTAGGCACGTGTAAAAGTGTATATATGCATTAGTATAAATATATGTGTGTGTGTATGAAAAATGAATGATAAAATAATACTAAGGGAAGGGATAAACATTCTTCATGTATCTACATACGTGTAAGTATGTGCTTGTTAGTGTAACATGCATGAGTGTGTGTGTGGTGTTAAGAGAAAGTGGGTGCAATGATGAAAAAGCTACGTGTGAGAGTGTGGAAGTGTTTAGCATGCATGTGCAAGTATATATATATGAATAGATAGAAAGGGGCGGCGGTGGAAGCTTTGGAAGAAGAGGAAACACCAGGAAGGAAGGAGTTTCGCAGAAGGAGTAAAGGCTAGCTGGGTTTTGTGGAAAGAAAGAAGAAGGAAGTAAAGGGTAAGGTAGGTATATTCACATTACCTATAAGATAGTAATGTTTCCCTTGATCTTAAAACAAGTTTATAAATCAATAATTTCAATTAATATAGATCAGAAACAAATATTTCATCTGAAGTTTCACTTTAAAAGGCCATCATGTGATTTCTGGGTCATTTATATAGTTATGTAATTTTTCTTGGTACCATCGCAGACCTCAGTAGTTTCTTATGAAATTGGAATTTATTATTATTTTCTCAAAACTTGATATTGATATTTATACCATGTTCTTTGATAGAGGACATGAGGTTAAACTCTGTAAGACCAATCTCTTTGATTACTAGGTTCAGAAAAGCCAGAGAGAGTCAACACTACTGTAGAGAGTCGACTCTATTCATTCATAGAGTCGACACTATCCTACAGAGAGTCGACTCTATCCATTCATAGAGTCGACACTATCTTATAGAGAGTCGACTCTATCCATTCAGAGAGTCAACACTAACCTGCAAAGAGTCGACACTATCCTTCATAAAGTCAACATTATTCATTCAGAGAGTCGATACTATCCTTCAGAGAGTCGACTCTATCCTTTAGAGAGTCGACTCTATCATACAGAGAGTCGACTCTATCATTCAGAGAGTCGATGTCACGCCCCTCCAATTTAGCAGCGGAATAAATCGGAGGAAAACGTGAACAGCGAGTATGGTAACGACAATTGCACATACTTTCATAAACATCAGAGCAACTGAGGAACAATAATTGATATAAACTCTTGATTTCATTATAAAATCACTAAGACCATTGCAACCACTAATTCGAAGCCAATACATAGGGCTCAATGACATCATTACATTGAAAAGAAATCTAAAGCAATAACTACTAGACTCCATTGTACTAGGGCAAACTTCATGACTTGACTCACTCATCACTTGGGTCCTGTCCCATTGGTGTGTGTAACATCATTGTTCGACTTATCTGAGACACAATAACAAATAACGAAAGGTGAGCGATAACGCCCAGTAGGACTTAAATCTCAGGATCGAGCAGGCTTTAAATAATTAATGCATTAAATGGCAGAGTAACTAATGATAGAGCGAGTCATGTAAAGTTAAGAAAGTAATAGCACAAGTAACATGGTTCAGATAGCATATGAATCAAGTATAGCACGATGATTAAAGTCAAGTCACAATAGAAATGATAACAATGCAACAACTGTAGCGACAATGGCAAGCAATAGCAAGCGACAGGTATAGCAAGGAGAGATAGTAGTTGGTCATGTAAAGAGTAAATTGCACTTTGATTGATTTTCATAAATCGAGATAGTATAGCACTTTTGATTAACTTTTGTCAATCGAAATAGTATGGCACTTTGGTTATCCGTAGATAGCCGAGAGAGTATAGCACTTTTATTGTCATTAGACAATGAGAGAGTAGAGCACTTTGAATGCGATTAAGTCACGATAGTATGCAATAACTCAAGATAGCAAGTATCAAGTAGAGCAAGTAGAGCGTATGACAAGATAGCGTGTAATGAGATAGCATGTATGGTTGCACACGGTGCACTAGTAGAATATGGCAATAGTCACTTCTAGGACAATAGTCATTCAGTAACAGTCTGCGATAGCATAGTAATCGCACAGTATGTCTGAACTCTTCAGACTAATAGTATAAGAATTGTGATAGCACAGTAATATCACAGTACATCTGAACTCCTTAGACTAAAAGGATAGTAGTCAGATGTCTAGCCAATATAGTATAGTCAGAAACAGTGCAATGCAAACATCGTCTATAGCCCCTGTAGGTATTTTCGGGTGGCTCTCTACCCCCAGGACTAGATTGGAGCCCCTCGGACACTCTCTGTGCCCTGCATAGTATGCATTGGATACAGTAGAGTCATTAGACCCATATTATAGCACTAGACAGTCATGAACAGTACAAAACAGTAGGAGCCACATAGCTCAAAGAGTACCAAGAGAGTACTAGATGAATAGACGAGAGAGATGAGATAGTAGAGTGAACGTGAATAGACGAGCGAGTAGAGTATAGATGAGATCTTATGGTCATTGCACGTGAAATGTGTGAGTAAAGAACGATAGTAACAGTTGCACAACACGCGCACTTGGTGTGGCAGTCAGGTGGAATACACTACCTTTCCACTGGCCATTTTATGTACAGGTCCAGAGGTCCGGCGTGAATCAAGGTAAGAACGAGAGCAAACTAAGGCCGTTTGGATCATGTTGATCCCTAAAGGGTATCATAGGTGTTAGGGTACAACCGGCTCATCGACCATGTGGAATCCATGGACAGAGGAGACATATGGAGGTCTTGAACAAGGATTCACTAGTCCGGCAGAAGGAATATCCGACGGAGAGTTCGTCCAAGTCAAGGAAAGTGTGTATATAGAAACAAGTGCCCGACATTCTAGAGGAATTCTAGAACAGTGAAGCGTCGGTAACGGTATTCCCAAACAACGCGAGAAACGAAGACAAGTTCATTTAAAATAGAGTAATTTAATGTACATTATTGCAATAAATTAACTAGATACATTATGAGATATTTTGTGCCAAGTCAAGCATAATTGGATGGTTCAAGTGTGTGAACGTGTGAGAGAAATCATAGATAGAAGATGTTGTGTTATTACATTTTAAATCATTCAATATGACTCCATTTTATAACATGTGTTTTTAGCAAGTTTGATAACAAGGCAAGAAGTGGATAATCGGCAAGTAGAGAGCATGATCATGAACTTAAAATCGATTAAAAATTATGTAAACATGTTTTAACTTTGATATGGGTTGATAAATGCATGTTAAGACTTTCTAGAACCTTCTTAGAAGAGATCAAACTCACGCATGCAAGGAACGACGCAAAACGACGGAAACCAAGATGTATGCCTTTTAGAAGGCAAATGCAATCCCATCCCTTCACTTCATAAGGTCATAACTCATTGATTTTTCATTCAAATATCACACATGAATATACCAAATTAAATCCCTTTGAATGAGGAATCAAGCAAAGAAAAGCGCTCGTCAATCCGAGGTCTATAAAAAACGTTATGGCCGATTAAGCGGACACAGGCAGAACGCAAAGCATTGCCTGTCGCCTTCTAAAAGTGAACGCGACCAAGAACTTGTCGCTTTCTGAAAAAGACCACTAAATGGCCTGATTTTTGGTATGGGTCATGACCATGATGTTGTCACGTTATGGTAGCGACGTGTCGACCTGTCGCTACCTAAAAATGACGTTTGGGTTGCTTTTTCTACCTATTTCCAACTCCGACTTGGATTGGGTTTGACAGCTGTGGGTTTGAAAAATCAAAACAAATTCTAGGGTGATCCAAATCGAGTGAAACCACCTTTGTTAGTTAGATTACTTCCAATACTTTGTACAGTAGCAAATAATTGAGAAACAAAGGTCTTTTGACTAGGTAATAAAATGTATTGTGACTGACTATGTGAATCTGACACAGTGTTAATGTTCGGGCTAATACTCTTAGTACGATCAACAAAAATTGGGGAAAATAGTGCCAAATGAAAGTAGACTCATGAGGTAACAAGTTCTCTGTTGAACACTTGGTAAAAAACGACTGCACAAAGAGGTATGGGACTTGTAACATAAGTCGAGGTTAAACCGCAACAGTATATTGTCAAATCATGCAAGATTTAATTCGTGACAAAGGATGGATAAAATTAGGGTTTAGGGCAAAAGATGTCTAACATCCATCAGTAACTCTAGTTAAAATTTGAGAGCACGAGGTTGAGTATACATGGAGATCAAGAATAAAGAAGAAGGGTCGGGTTCATTATATTTGCAGAACTTCATAAATCAACCATAAAAGATTGGCTCAATGAAAAAATATGAAACTTAAGGGTTTTGTTCCTAGTACATGGAACAATCTACAGACAAAATTAATTAGGTTTTGCTCGTGAGAATGCCTACCTTTAGTCATTTTACTCTTCTAGGGCTAGAACTTGAAGAACAAAGGAAGATGCTCGAGAGAGCCTTCTCCCCACGAATTCTCCTTCTCCTTGGCCTTCTCTCCACGTCTAGAGAGCCCCAGCAAAGTTTCAGGGCCGGCCATGGAGAGTTAAGAGAGTATTTAAGCTAGTAAGGGTTCTTATTCCTACTACTACTCAAATTTCTCTTTAATTACGAGATTTCCTAACTCCTTCTTTCCTTCCTTGCTTTCCAACTTCTATTTGGGTTAGGTTGAGGTCTAAATTCGTGCTAAACCATATGGGGTAGGTTCAGGAATCCAATTCCATCTCAAATTGCTTATTTAATGTATTAAATGTCTATTTTCTATTTAAGTAATATTTAAGTTGCGAATTTAGGGTATTTTCCCATTGTTCTTATTTTAAAATCCTTATTTTGGACACTAAATTCTAATGGGTCCATTTAACCAAGCCCATTATTTATTGGAATTTATCTTATAGGTTTTTCTCTTTTTAATTAGGCAATAATAGAGTTATGATTTTTATTGTATTTCTTATTTGAATTTATTCATAGGCTATGAGAGGTCCATTGGTCCAAACCCGATAATGGTTATTCATTTCATGATGTTGGAAATCTCTTCGACATGTTCGTTTAATTTATGGGCGTGTATTTTTCCATGTTAACGGTTTTCCAACTTAGTTTCCTAATTTGGATAATAGTCACATTGTGACGAACGTTTGGCCAATTGGATTTTTCGTTGCATGAATTTGTTCGTGGAACACTTAGGGATAATATTTGGAGTTGAATTAATTTTTAGATGTGTTCTGCACAAACGATAATGGTACGTATGTTTCTATTATTCTGTTTTTATAGAAATTTATTGTTTCAAATTTTTAAATACGAAATTTTTCGGGTTACTACAGTCGACACTACCCTTCAGAGAGTCGACACTACCCTTCAAAGAGTCAACACACTCTTCCATTCAGGTTGACACGCCTTGTATTCAGGTCAACCTAACCTTTGTTTCCAATGACTCAGGTCGACACACTCAGTGTTTAAGGTCAACCTAACCCCTGTTTCTAGTGACTCAGGTTGACACACTCAGTGTTTTAGGTCGACACACCCTGTTACGCAGAGTTCTTTCTTGAAATAACTTTTACATGAATTATGGTATATTAAATTTCAGATTTACCTGAAATAATTATTAAGTTACTCCCTTTTCTAAAAATGATTTATAAAGTATCATGGGTCAACTCTTACTTGTTAGCTTGTCTCACTTCTTGAAATTCACTTGCAAAGTCTAGAACTTAGGATCTCTAGATCTCTCATGAATTTACAATGCTGGAATGAGCCAATAAAAGGGCCCTGATCTGGTCTTGGGAGGAGTACCCAAAAGTACTTGTGCCCATGTGAGTGTGAATGGTCTGGTGTGGCATTGCACCTAAAGTACATGTTAAATTTACTAGACATCTAGTTTCAGATAGTGTACATGTGAGTACTTGATGCTCAATATCTAGTTGTTCAATACATGAAAAATTCTCACTTCTTGAGAACTTACCTTTATAAACTTGTTTTTACTTGACTCTTCTTGTTTCTGATTTATTCTTTACTTGATAGTACATGCCTAAGATCCTTACAGTGACATTCTTGCTACACATGGGTAATGGTGTTCTACTTAGACTTGATATACCCTCTCATTACCATGTCAATTTTCAGTTTACTTACTCATCAAGTTTCTGTACCACTGTTTTAATGTCTTAATCACTTAAACCCCGGGCATTGTGAATTTACCTACTGGGCAATTAGCTCATAATGTGATTACAACAATTTTTTTCCAGGTTCTAGTGAGACTGATAAGGAGGAGGGTGAGCAAGGGACTGAGGAGTAGACATGAAGAACCACTTTTATACTTTTCTTTTTGTCTCTTATTGTACAGTTACTTGGTACCTACCAAGTTAGAACTATGACTGTGTAATATGAGGCTGTTATATGTAAATATAATGTCACATTTTCCTTCTACCCACATGTTGTTACACTTAATTTGAATGACATCTGTGTGCACCCGAGTTTTCCGCTGCACTCGGGGTGTCACACACACACACACACACACACACACACACACACATATATATATATACCTGCTAAGTACATATTTGCATGTGATGTAAATATATGCTAAATATATGTGTGGATGCGTATTATTTATCTATGAGACCAATCAAATCAAAAACCTCTCTATTAATAATAATATTAAGTCGATTAGATTGACCCATGTGGTCTTCCATCATTATAGGGTAGATGTCTTTTCTTGATATGGACTGCGTTGGCAGATTCCCTCCAGGCTCACCAATATTTGGACTTGATATCTGGCCTAAGATATGGAGATGTCATTGATGACTTGAGGATATATGGTATGCTTGACCGAGTCCCTAGAGAGCATATCATCAAATCATACTCATCAGGTAATGATGATGCTGACTTAACCAAATGTCATGGTTGGCAGAGTCCCTCTGGGCGATGATGGTTCGGAGGCACAAGGTGACGAGAATCACAAGGAGTTGTGATTAGCAAGAGTTGTCTACCTTTTGAACTTAGTGTGATTGGTCGAGTCCTTAAGGTCATGCAAGACACCAATGGATCTCGATCCCCGTTAGAAGTCTGTCGAAAACTTTCGATTCACATGCTAGAGGGTGTCATGTGTCTTACGAGAAAATAGTGGAAGTAAATTAAGATAAAAGTCCATGTCTTAATTTTTTTTGAAAAATTCAAAAGTATTCATGTTATTAATTTTATGCTACATCTTTATTTTAAGAAATATGTCGCTTGCAAACCCACTCCGTTGCATACTAGATGTCAACCGTCTCGCTGGTCTAAATTATGCGGATTGACTTTGAAATTTAAGAATTGTTCTCATATCGGAGAAAATCACATATGTCCTTGATAAGATTGTGCCTGAGCCAGGGGAAGGAGCTAGCAAGGATGAAATCACTCTCTATAAGAAGTATATGGAAGACTGAAATCTTGCTTAATGTTACATGTTAGCTTCTATGACTCTTGAGATGCAGAGGCGCCATGAGAAGATGGATGTAAAATCCATTATCCTACATCTTTGAAAATTGTTTGAGGAGGAAGGGAGAACTCACGAATAAATATCAAAGAGTCTCTTCCGAACTAGGATGATTGAGGGGACATCGGTTTAGAACCATGTCCTAAAGATGATTGAGTGGATACAACAACTAGTATCCTTAGGACTTCTCCTAGAGGATGAGCTCTATGTGGATCTTATACTCCAATCCCTTCCAGATTCCCTTTTCTTCTGTTCATATTGAATTTTAATATGAACAAAATTGAAGCCACTCTGCTTAAGCTACTTAATATGTTGAGTGAAGCTGAGGGTGTCATCAAAAAGGAGAACTGTTGGGCGGCATGCTGCAGAAGGCAGCTGCGTGCACCAGCATCTCACCCTGGGGCGACCTGAGAATGAGAGTGCGGCGGTGGCTGGGTTGGCCAAGTCGTGCCTAGGTCCGGGTGTGGACCTGCCTGCAGGTGTTGCTGAGCTGTCCTACAGGGGGACAGTACTATGTGGTTTATAAGGAAGGATGGTATCCTTACATAACAACTCGAGTTTTAGCGTAACGGCAATGCCTGAGATCCTATATACCTGGTATCAGAGTAGGTCGCGGGTTCGATTCCCAGGGGTGTCGTTGGGGGGGAGATTGTTGGGCGGCATGTTATGCAAGGTAGCTGCGCGCGCCAGCATTGTAGATGCAAAATTTGGCCCATATCTACGTTGGTAAATAGCCCATTAAGACTTGTTTGACTCCTTGTTGATTCACCTCAGATCCCACGTAGATGTCAACATCAATTGCCGTTTACCCCTCATTGACGGCATGGCATCATGACGTTAACTCAAGTTGACGTCAATATTGTAACACCCCAAAATATTTATTTATTAGAGAAATATGAATAATGTGGTTAATACACATTATTATTATCATTGGATTTAATTAATTAGAATCTGGGATTAATTAGTGCTAATAAATGTTACCCTAGTGACGTACGCTGAGGTGCGCGCTCCGACAGGGTGACACCAAAAAATTATAACGAAAATAAAATTCGAGAACATCATAATTTTCAGAAAAATATGGTGGTATCAGAAATGTAAATATCCAGATTTGTTGACGTATGAATTACGAGATTAAGCTGACGCAATTATTTTCCGGGCGATTTATCACCCAGTGTAAAATAAATTCTAAAAATTAAACTAAAATCACCATAATTTGTAAAACCATCACATTAGTCTATGGTTGAAATTTTAACACAAATGGACCTCGTTTGAATACATAAAAATGTGGATCATTGAGCCATCCGAATTAAGGGCCAATTATGGTGATGAATTATCTGGGAATTTTAGTTTGTTACGTGGAGGATGCTGGGCAGGCCACAACGCATGGGTAGAAGCTTACATGCTTTTACCTATGTGTAAAGCTTTGGAGCTTGCATGGAAAACGTGTTGCCCATGGAAACCAAATGGTTTCTACGGTGACACATCAAGGGCAACGTGCCATTGTGCATGGATAGCTATTGGGGTTATAAATATCCCCCATCTTACTGCGTAACCATCTTTCCAACCTTCTCCTACTGTTGTTGCACTGTTGTTGTGTTTCCAAGGTTTCATAGTGAGGGTGTAGCAAGAGCTGCTAGTTCTTCTTCTCGTGCATTTCTTGCTCCTATTCAAGCTACCGTTGGAATTGTTGCTGGGTTGTGAGGAAGCGGCTGTTCCATCTACTAGTTTTCTTGTTGTGAGAATAGCCTTATCTTGGTGGGAACTGCTGCTGTGTGAGCTACTGCTTCCACTCACTACAAGAAATAGTAGACGGCTGTAGATCGTGGCCGTCTACAAAAACAACATTTATAGACGGCTACTTTAAACCGTCTACATATGTTGGATATGTAGACGGCTTAATGGACCCGTCTACAAAGCTAACATATGTAGACGACTTTATTAAGCCATCTACATAACATATGTAGACGGCTTAATATATCCGTCTACATATACAACATATGTAGACGACTTCTGAGAAGCCGTCTACATATCTAATATTTGTAGACAGCTTATTAAAAACCGTCTACATATGTAACGAAATCAAATTAATTTATTTAAAGTTTTGTAAAAATTTTATTTTATATTTAAACAATGTTCATTATGATGAAATTTTAAACACAAGTTAATTAGATGATATACATTTTATGATATTTTAATTTAATTTAAAAAAAATAAATTTTATCAAATAAAATAGATATAATTAACTCTTACTAAATATATATAATGTAAATGAATATATAATAAGTATCATAATTGTATATATTAACTTAACATAGTCATCTATAGATATATTTATACAAATGTAAGTAGATATTATTAATACTATTTAAATGTATTCTGATCAATGAGTGGAATCTATATGATCTTTATTAATATTGTTAAATTAACTTAACTATCAAAGAGAATAGATATTAATTACTTTGAAATACATACCATGCTTAACTTTAAGGAATAGTATGACAATAAGAACTTATTAAATGTATTCTGATCAAGTTAGATGTTTGATAGAACCAAGAGATGATCTTCACCCTTTGTTAAAGTAAGACAGTGGTTATTTGACAACCACTTTATGTATTGACTTTATTGTAGCCATCTACAAAAATTGATAACTATTGAGCAACTACCTCTAAGAAATCTAATGACTTTCTTAGATTTTATAAAACTATGTTTTTGCTTTGACAATCTTTAATTTTTTTTAGGAAAGAGTATCCTAAAATTTTCTAAGGCCACAACTATCTCTCAACATACTGAATCCGACTGCCATATTCAACTCCTTCAGAATAGCAGTCAGAAATCAAAGTCCACATCGTTTACTAGTATTTACTCATACAGTCGAATACCTTTGTTCTGCATTCAACTCATACAGTCAAATACTTTGTTCTGCATTCGACTCATACAGTCGAGTACCTTTCTTCAGGATTCGACTCATACAGTCGAATACCTTTGTTCTGCATTCGACTCATACAGTCGAAATCTTTATTCTGCATTCAACTCATGACTTCAACTCTTACAGTCGAATGTCTGCTCTGTATTCGACTAATACCTTCAAATCAAATACTATAGAAATACTCAGTATTCAACTATAGTCAAATCATATTGCTCTCATGAGTCGAATCACTCTCTTCAATCGACTCATCTGTTCACATTCGACTACACTGAAATTCTGTAACACTATCAGTTCTATATGAACATCATCAAATCTAGTTTGTGTATTTTTACAACAAGATGCTGTATGCATATTATCTTAATAACTTCGAATTATTATTATATTTCTGACAGGATCTTGACATGAAAGCTCTCAAATTAATTATCATGTGCTAAACATGTTATGAAAAGTGTCTCCTTAAATTTCTCAGTACTGATGTCCCACTTTGCCTTATTGTTAGCTTCACAAAGACACATAGCATTTATGTAAGACTCAGACGCATGGCATCTGACCATCTCACCTACCATTGACAGACCCATACTTTAACTTTTTGTCTGTCTCTGCTATCTGTAATACTGAGGGATATAAGGTTCCATACTTGTACTGAACTTTTCTGACCCACCTACCATAAGGGTATGGAGATACGTTTTTCGTTTTGTCTTGTCCTTGCAGAAGGCATTTATTGAGCATGTGTTCAGCATGCCTCTCCCTCAGCTACTTGCTACAAGAGCTTATCTTCTAGCTGTTAACAAATGAAAGACATCGGGAAGAAGCATACTTGAAGGCCTGTTGGACAATCTCCTCAAGACTCAAAGGATCCCAGAATTCCTCCTCAAACGGCTATATTGCAAATGCCACAAAGCTCCACGGTCACCTTCTCAAATGGTCATATTCTTGAAGATTATAAAAGGAGCTCAAGATGAAGAGAACTAGACATACACACACAGAGAGATACAGATAGATCATCCTCGAAGTGAGAATCCAGAAAGTACATTCAAGTCCATTCTACTGAAAGAGCCATTCGAATTCCTCAAGCTCTCTCAAAAGTCTTCATGCTTGACTTCCTCTGAGAGCTTCCTTGTGTTCAGAAAATTCTGTGGAGAATTTCTGTTTGTGGGTGGCAATTGTACTCAGTTTCAATTCCTTTTAGTCCACCCCTTTCACTTCAGATAGGATTTAGAATCAATTCTATATCTGTTATATCCATCTGAAGTCTGTGTGTTTGTGCTCAATTTTGAGGCAAACACACCACTGTCAATTTCCTTGTATTTGTGCAGAAGTCTTTCTCTGCACTTTGCCCCTCTTGTGTAGAGAAGGCCTTGGTGAAAAGGCTTTGTTGTACCCCTGTATAGGGAAGACTTGCTTGGGAGCAAGTGGGTGTTGTAATTCCTCTCAAGGGTGAGAGAAGGCCAAATTCATTGGCAGATTAGTGAAATCTCAAGTGTTGGCTTGAGGACTGGATGTAGGACTTCCATGTGGGAAGGGCCAAACCAGGATAAAATTTGTGTCCAATCTTCTTGTGTGATTGTTTCCGCCTAGTCTACACTTGAATCACACACATCACTGTGAGTACTAACTTGTTTATTTAGTGCTGTGATTTTCAGAAGAAATTTTAAAAGTCAAAAGTCCTATTCACCCCCCTCTAGGACTATTTCGCTTGCCATTTCGATCCAACAAGTGGTATCAGAGCGAGGTCTTCTCAGAAGAATCCCAAAAAGATTTGAGAAGAAATGGCATCTGAAGCTCACAACTATGAAGGCCAATCGGTTACAAGGCCACCATTCTTTGATGGTGAAGATTATCAATATTGGAAGATGAGGATGGAATGCTTCATCAGAGGTACTGACTTCGACCTCTGGCAGGTAATAGAACAAGGTGATTTTCAAGTCCTTGCAGAATCCTCTTCTGGTGCTCTTTCTATTGCTGACAAAAGAAATATGTCTCTAAATTATAAAGCAAAAAATTATCTATTGTGCTTTATCTAAAAGAGAGTTTAATAGATTATCAGCCTGTAAAACAGCAAAAGAAATGTGGGATAAACTACAAGTTATATATGAAGGTACAGATAGGGTTAAACAAACAAGAATAGACATACTTGTATCTCATATGAACAGTTTAAAATGCTCCCAAATGAAATATAACTCAAATGTACAATAGATTTTCAAATATAATTGTAGGATTAAGTGCTTTAGGGAAAGTCCTAACCAATGAAGAAACAGTAAGAAAAATCTTAAGATCTCTAACAAATGTCTGGACTCCTAAAGTTACAGCCATAGAGGAAGCCCATGATTTAACACAATTATCTATTGACAAGTTAATAGGATCCCTCATGGCACATGAAATAAACATGGAAAGATTTTCTGAAAGCTCTTCGAAAAAGAAATTTTCAAATGCTTTAAAGATTGCAGATTCTTCTTCATCTGAAGACTCCAAAGAAAAATTAGATGACAGTGATGATGAGGCTATGCTCTCAAGAAAATTACAGAGAATTTTGGCCAAGAAAAAAATTTGGCTCAAGGAAATTCTTCAAGAAAGATAAGAAGAAGGAACCTACTTTCTATGAGTGCAATCAGCCAGGACATTACAAATCTGAATGTCCTAGACTCAAAAAGAAGGATCAAGTAGAAAATCAGATAAGAAGAAGGGCAAAGAAAAGAAGTTTAGAAAGTTCAAAAGAAGGCTATGGCAGCAACTTGGGACAATGAAGATGCTACCAGCTCAGACCCTTCAGCTCAGAATCCGAAGAAGAAAAGGCTAATCTAGCCCTCATGGCAGGACTAGAACAGGTAAATTCAGAAACATCTTTTACTTCTTGTTCTGAATCTGATTCTGATAACATTGAAGATGCATTTAATGAACTTTATGAAAAATACAATCATGGTAAAACAAATTAAGATAGTGAAGCTAAATTTAATAAACCAAGAAAAGAGCAACACCTTCTTAAAAAGGAAACATAGGTTGAACCAAAATCTAAATGAAACCAAAAGAGCAAATGAATTACTCTGTGAAGATTTGAAAATAAAAATAACAAATTCTAGAATTAGAAACTTACTCAAGAATGAAGAAAAATTAGTGGAAGAAAACAACTATCTGAAAGCTACCATTGAAAAAATTTCTAATTGCAAAACCTCACTATTTATTAGAATTAAAGGTTCTAGGTCTAGTAAAAAGAAATATGGATTAGGATACACACCTCCACATAATGTAGAAGAAATATTTATCCTGAAGTATATCCAACACCTAAATTTGTAGCAGAAAAGAACATAAAAATTCCAAAAAGGTAAATCAGCATAACTACAAACCAAAACAGAAGTTCAGCAACAATGTACAGAAGAAAAATGCTTTCAATTTGTGTTGTACTCATTGCAATCAATTAGGACACACTGTTAGCACATGCACCACTAGACATTTAAGATGGATTCCTAAAACTAACCATCATGGACCCAAGAAAATTTGTACCAAAAGTTACAACTTAGCCTATTTTGCAGGGTCGGCTGAGGGCATCCAAATGGTATTTGGATAGTGGATGCTCAAGGCATATGAAGGAGATAGGAAGCTTTTCACCAGTTTTAGAGAAGAATCTGGTCAAGTAACTTATGGAGATAATGGAAAAGGAAAAGTACTAGGATGTGGAACAATTGGTACTAAAGAAAAGAACCTAATTGAAGATGTTATGTATGTAGAAGGTTTGAAGCACAATCTGATCAGTATTAGTCAACTATGTGATAAAGGACACTTAGTAAGTTTTCAGAATGACAAGTGTATAATTCAGAGGATAACAAGATTGTCTTTGAAGCACAAAGAGTGAAGAATTTGTACACATTGCATCTAGCAGATTAAAAAAAGTAAATTTTGTTTAGCCACTACCAAAAGTGATGAGTCTGATCTATGGCACAGAAGACTTGGTCATGCTAGCACTTCAGTAATCAAGAAATGATAAGGCATGATTTGGTTGAAGGACTTCCCAAATTGAAGTCAGAAAACATGGAATATGTTCAGCCTGTGCAAAGGGAAAGCAGACCAAGACCTCTTTTCAATCTAAAACAATTGTTACAACTTCCAAGCCATTGGAACTAATTCACATGGATTTGTTTGGACCAATGAGGACAGTCAGTCTTGGTGGAAAGTTATATGTTATGTGCTTGTTGATGATTATTCAAGGTATACTTGGGTATCATTTTTAGAAGCCAAATTTGAAGCTTTTCAAGCATTTCTGAAATTCAGCATAGTTCAGAAAAATCAAAATTCTAGATCACAAGTCTCAGGTCAGATCATGGTGGTGAATTCAAAAATGAAGAGTTTATGGAGTTCTGTGAAGAAAATGGAATTGAACACAACTTCTCAGCTCTAAGAACACTCCAACAGAATGGAGTAGCAGAAAGAAAGAACAGAACACTGTTGGACATGGCCAGAACAATGCTAAATGAGTATAATCTACCAAAATACTTCTGGGCAGAAGCAGTAAATACAGCTTGCTACATCATCAACAGATGCATGATCAGACCCATTCTGAAGAAAACACCATATGAGCTATACAAGACAAGAAGCCAAATATCAGCCATCTCAGACCCTTTGGTTGTAAGTGTTTCATTTTAAATAATGGTAAGGATAATCTAGGAAAATTAGATGCTAAAAGTGATGAAGGCTTTCTGTTAGGATATATTTCAAAACCTAGAGGCTATAAGGTATTTAATAGAAAAACTTTAACAATAGAACAATCAGTTCATGTATTATTTGATGAAACTAACCTTCCATCAAAAGGATAGAAGGAGAAGAAGAAGAATGTGTTGATGATCTTTGCAGGAATCTTGAGAAGACTTCTCTTGAAGAAGGAAAGAAGAAGAAATAGAAGATCCTCCATTAGAAGATCTTCAACAACAAGAAGAATCACAAAGGACTACCTAAAGACTTGAGGTACCATCGGGACCATCCTAGAGAAAACATAATAGGAGATCCTCAATCCAGAATAAGAACAAGAGGTATGCAAATTCCTTGTGACTTCTCTGCATTAGTTTCACAAGTTGAGCCTAAGACAATCAATGATGCACTGAATGATGAATCTTGGATCCTTGCTATGCAAGAAGAGCTTAATCAGTTCAAACGTAGTGAAGTTTGGACCCTTGTGCCTAGACCTACTGATCATCCATTATTGGAACCAGATGGGTTTTCAGAAATAAAATGGATGAATCAGGGGTAATAACTAGGAACAAAGCTAGACTTGTAGCTCAAGGATATTCCCAAGAGGAAGGCATAGATTTGATGAAACCTATGCTCCAGTAGCTAGATTAGAGGCAATCAGAATTTTATTGGCTTATGCTTGCTCTCTTAATATCAATTTATTTCAGATGGATGTTAAAAGTGCTTTTGCTGAATGGTTTTATTAAAGAAGAATTATATGTTGAGCAACCACCTGGTTTTGAAGATAGTAAGTTTCTTGATCATGTTTTCCGTTTAAAGAAAGCACTGTATGGTCTGAAACAAGCACCAAGAGCTTGGTATGAAAGATTAAGTGCTTATCTTATATCACATGATTTTATAAGAGGAAAAGTAGATAGCACCCTATTTATAAAGAAATTTTCAAATGGAATCTTAATTGTACAAATCTATGTTGATGACATTATCTTTGGCTCTACTAATGAATCACTCTGCAAATTCTTTGAAATTTGATGCAAAGTGAGTTTGAAATGAGCATGATGGGTGAACTTATTATTTCCTTGGATTGCAAATCAAGCAAACCAAGAAGGAACTCACATCTGTCAAACCAAATACATTTCAGATCTACTGACTAAGTATGGCTTTGACAAATGTAAGCCCTTAGGACACCCATGAGCTCAGGCATTAAGTTAGACAGTGATCCTCTTGGCAAAAAGGTAGACCAAAAGACCTATAGAGGAATGATAGGATCACTGCTCTATCTCACTGCAAGTAGACCAGATATAATGTTTAGTGTTTGTCTCTGTGCAAGATTCCAAGCTGATCCAAAAGAATCTCATGTTCTTGCAGTAAAAAGAATTTTCAGATTTCTTATTATTCTAGTAACTTAGGTCTATGGTATCCTAGATGTTCTGATTTCAAGTTGATTGGTTATAGTGATGCTGACTATGCTGGATGCAAATTGGACAGAAAAAGCACCAGTGGTACATGTCAAATTCTTGCAGGTTGTTTGATATCTTGGTCTTCTAGAAAGCAGAATTCAGTGGCTTTATCCACTACAGAAGCTGAATATATTGCAGCTGGAAGTTGCTGTACTCAACTCTTGTGGATCAAGCATCAATTAGAACTATGGTCATCAGCTTCAAGACATTCCAATGCTTTGCGACAACACAAGTGCTATAAATTTAACAAAGAATCCAATCCAGCACTCAAGAACCAAGCATATTGAGGTTAGACATCATTTCAGGGACCATGTAAGTAATGGAAATATTTCTCTTGAATTTGTTTCTACAGAAAATCAATTAGCAGATATTTTTACAAAACCTCTCCCTGAAGATAGGTTACTTCAATAAGAAGAGAAATAGGTATGTGCAACCCTGATTAACTGCTAAAGTAGTGTTCGAATTACATTGATAAGAATTTTTGTGAACTGTTTGTGAAAGTATCCTGAAAATCGCTAAGTCCTATATTCGACTTATGCATTCGATTCATGAGAACTGATGCATTCGATTCATGTTATAATGATATATTCGACTAATGCAGTCGAATACCTAATTCGATTCATTAAGATATTTTAAAAATGACGCTTACTATTCATAATTTGTTTGTAATTAATTATTTGGGTAACTGACACCTCATTTAAGGCGCGTCCCTTCGTAATTAAATGGTCAAATCAATCATCGCGTCCGTTCATCCTAAAATCAAGCGCCAGTTACCTTTTTTCCTTATATAAGAAACCCCTTCTCCTTCAAAACACCCGTTTGAAATCCTCCTTCGACTCACCTGTCTTCTTGCGTTCTTCGCGCCTTCACTGTGCTCCGGCAAAGGACTCTCCGGAAACCATCTGAAACCTCATTCCTCCGGAAGAAAGGTAGGATCTTTCATCCCTACTGGTCATTTCTTTCTCTCCTCTGAAGGTTTCCTACGTCCCTTTTGTTTCTTTCATCTAGATGGCTTCCCTTAGGGCACACGAGTCTGTCCAGTTGACCCCTGACCAACTCCAGCGTCTTGCTAAGATTCCCATTTGCTCTGGGAAGGCTGTTGAGTTCTCTCATTTGTCTGGAAATTTGTCTTGGGTAGAAGAGACTCTGAATGCTATGGGTTGGACCAGAATGTGTCAGATTACTGAACCATTTGTTGCCGATGCAGTCAGATCATTTTATGCTTCATTACAAGTCTCTGATGGGAACTCAGTTGTGGTTATGTGAAAGGTGTCAAAATCACCATTTCTGAGGAACTCTTAGTCGAATTGCTGGATTGTCCCAACTCTGGCACAGGCTTAGTGAGTTCATCCCCTTAGAAAAGCAAAAGCTAGGGATTATTGGTAGCCTGGGGACCCTCAGCAAGCGAGGACTTCAAGTCAATGAGTTGACTGCTGAGAAAAGACTGATTCTCTCTATAATTACCAATATCATCACCCCTAGAGCAGGAACTCATTTTTCCATCACTGCTAGGGATGGTAATTTGCTGTTTTGGGCAATTCAGAGGCACAGGGTGAATCTGCCAGCAGTTATTCTGGAGAAGATGATTGCTTCAAAAGACCTCCAAGAATCTCTTCCATATGGATCTCTACTGACTCTTATCTTCAAGAAATTTTCAGTAGATCTGTCTGGAGAAATGTTTGTTGGTAACAAGAAAGATTGGTATTTTCACTCTGAAAAGAAGCAATACTCCTTGGTTGGTAAGAAGCAGAATTTGTGGTACAAAAGTTCAGTGCCTGAGTGTGAGCATGAAGTATATCCTGATGAATCCTTTGTCTCACTACTCACACATGAAGCCCCTGCATCCGAAGTTCAGCATGAACATCCTTCTATCCAGATCAGATCTGAAGAATCCATTCCTATGCAAGAAGATGTTCCACCAACCATTCCAGTTCCAGATGTTCCAGAGGACACCATCAATGATGTCCTAAGAGATCTCAGAGGCAAAAGAATCATTTCTGAAGATATTCAACCTCTTCCCCCCAGGATCACCTCTTTGAAGATAGAGAGCCTGACAACTCTCCTTCTCAGTTTGAGACCCGGCCAAGGTCTCAGGGGGAGAGCAGCAACAGCCTCAGTATATTTTGGAAATGGTTAGAAGTCAGAATGAGAACATGTCAGTTCTCCATATGCAAGTTGTGTTGTTAGATACAAGTTTGATAGTTTGTCTGATGAGGTTAAGCAAATCAAGGATCTTCTACTTCAGTTAGTGTGCCAACCAGGCACCTTTAGGCCATCAGGCCTGCTTCCTCACAGCAACCAGAAGAGACAGTGCCAGCTCAAGAGAAAGAACACCAAGCAGAACCTCAAGTACCTATACCTGAGGAACCAGTTCTTGAGCAACCTGTCAAAGAACCAGCAGTTCAGGCTGAAGAGCAGCCTATTGAATCTGAGCAGCAGCAAGTTGAGCAGACACTGAGCAGCAGGCTCAGTTGGCAGTAGTTGTGTTTAAACCCAGTGATCAGCAGCCAGCAGCAAGTGCAAGAATCAGAAAATCAGCCAGAAGAAGTGGCAACAACTGTAGAGGACCCTATGCAGAAGGCAGCAGCCAAGAGACCTCTCGAGCCCTCTCAAGATTGTCAGACTTTTAAGAGAAAGGTGAAGAGGAGATTAGTCAAGGATGGTGTTCCTGTCAAACCAATCCTCCCTTCTCCTTCTTCCAGAGCCACATCTCCCTCTGCTACACCTACACCTGACCTGCTTCATCAGCACCACTATCTCCACACTCCTCCTTGGATCTACTTCCAGTAATCACTCCTGTAGATCCTTTCAAAAGATGTTAAATTCTCCATCTACCCCTTGAAATATCAAGTTGAACCTCTTGAAGAGTTCACCATGACTCTTTCAACTCAACCTCCTCATTTTTATTCCTCTCTTCCTACAGCCTCAAAATCTGACTCCAAGAAAACAATAATGCCTTTAGTTGAGATACTTCCTAGTATCCAACTGTCAGCCTCCAAAGGACCCAAATTGGGACACAAACCTTCCTCTCTACTTCCTCCGTTTTGGTATGCCTTCACTCATCACTCTGAACAACACATGAATTTGTTCAGAGAATATCTTGCCATTAGAGCCTTTTTGGAAGTTCATGAGTTGCCAGATTTCACATTTGAACACTGGCTTCCTATTTTGATTCAAACTCCCAACTTTCTATTTTTGATCTCCAACTCATATCTCGGAAGAGCCACTGCCTCACTCCCCAAGAATTTGTTGATCAATACCCTGAAGAGGCCGCCAGGTTCTTAGAAAATCAATCCAGAGCCCATCACTTGACAACTGCTCAGCATCTTTCTCTTAGATTTCATGCCCTTTTTGCAGAGCATCTCAGGGCCTCCCAGGCCAAGTATCTTGAACTCAGATCTTTCAATCATGAAAGATTCAAACTGGGATTGCATGATGTCTCTAAAGGACAATATGAGAATTTGCTCAGAGGGCAGAGAGAGATTATCCCTTCCATGACAGTGGCTTTACCGTCAGGACTTCATCCTCCTTTGGTAGGAGCAGTCTCCTACAGAAGAGAATTTGCTGAAACATTCTTCAATAGATTCCTCCGGATTTCTGCCAGATTCAAAATCAAGTACAAATCTAAGCTCAGTTTCCAGAGGTTTATATTTATTCAGTTGTCAAAGAAATCCAAGCATCTCCTTGATATCCAGCTCAGTTTTGCTGAATCCGAAAGATTCACCCCTGAGCAATGGGAAGCAGCCTATCCATCCTACCACTCTCAGTGCCGAAAGATGAAACTCAACATCAATCAATTTCACTCAAAAGTTCTCATGGATTTCCATAAGAGTGTCACTCATCGTTGGGCTGAGAGGTACCTCATATACTATAAGGCTAAGGATGCAGCCATCTCACATGGCCTCTATTGGAATCTGACCTTCAACGAATTCCTCCAACTGGCATCCACCAAAAAATTTGTGCCTCTCCGAATCAGGATGGACACTGACAAGTTTCACTACAAGATTGGTTGGTACAGGAGGCGCCACATTAAGTCTATCAAAAAATTACCCTCCACCAACCCAGCCTACAATATTGATGATGCTCTCTTTGAACATTCCTTCAACAAGAATGAAGAAAAACTCTGGGAGCTCATCCAACCATTCCTGAAATCAATCCCTGCTTCTCTGTTGTTGCCTCGTTCAGCTAGAGTCTGAACTTTTTAGTTGTAATTTCTTGTTTAAACCTGCTTGCTACTATGTTGTTGCCATTTTATAGATGCAATTTCTTCCTACTTGTAAATTTCTCAAATGTTTTATCTTTCTGTTAATGTCACAAAGGGAGAAAAAGGTATAACATAGCATATGATACATATTTATTTAAAGATTTTTGTCATTAACAAAAGGGGGAGAATTGTTGAGCAACTACCTCTAAGAAATCTAATGACTTTCTTAGATTTTATAAAACTATGTTTTTGCTATGACAAATCTTTAATCTTTTTTCAGGAAAGAGTATCCTAAAATTTTCTAAGGCCACAACTATCTCTCAACATACTGAATCCGACTGCCATATTCAACTCCTTCAGAATAGCAGTCAAAATCAAGTCCACATCGTTTACATAGTATTTGACTCATACAGTCGAATACCTTTGTTCTGCATTCGACTCATACAGTCGAATACCTTTGTTCTGCATTCGACTCATGCAGTCGAATACCTTTGTTCTACATTCGACTCATACAGTCAAATACCTTTCTTCAGGATTCGACTCATACAGTCGAATACCTTTGTTTCTGCATTCGACTCATACAGTCGAATATCTTTATTTGCATTCAACTCATGACTTCGACTCTTACAGTCGACTGTCTGCTCTGTATTCCACTAATACCTTCAAATCAAATACTTTAGAAATACTCAGTATTCAACTGTAGTCAAATCATATTGCTCTCATGAGTCGAATCACTCTTACTTCTTCAATCGACTCATCTGTTCATATTCGACTACACTGAAATTCTGTACACGTCAGTTCTATATGAACATCATCAAATCTAGTTGTGTATTTTTTACAACAAGATTGTTGTATGCATATTATCTTAATAACTTCGAAAAATTATTATTATATTGAGGGCCAATTATGGTGATGAATTATCTGGGAATTTAGTTTGGTTACGTGGAGGATGCTGGCAGGCCACACGCTGGGTAGAAGCTTACACGCTTTTACCTTATGTTAAAGCTTTGGAGCTTGCATGGGAAACGTGTTACCCTGGAAACCAAATGGTTTCTCACGGTGACACATCAAGGGCAATGTGCCGTTGTGCATGGATAGCTATTGGGGTTATAAATATCCCCCATCTGCTGCGTAACCATCTTTCCACCTTCTCCTACTGTTGTTGCACTTTGTTGTGTTGCCAAGGTTTCATAGTGAGGGTGTAGCAAGAGCTGCTAGTTCTTCTTCTCGTGCATTTCTTGCTCCTGTTCAACTACCGTTGGAATTGTTGCTGGGTTGTGAGAAGCGGGTTCCATCTACTAGTTTCTTGTTGTGAGAATAGCCTTATCTGGTGGGAACTGCTGCTGTGTGAGCTACTGCTTCCACTCACTACAAGAAATAGCAGACGGCTATAGATCGTGGTTGTCTACAAAAACAACATTTATATATGGCTATTTAAACCGTCTACATTTTGGATATGTAGACGGCTTAATGGACCCTCTACAAGCTAACATATAGACGAATTTATTAAGCCATCTACATACATATGTAGACGGCTTAATAATCCGTCTACATATACAACATTGTAGACGACTTCTGAGAAGCCGTTACATATCTAATATTATAGATAGCTTATTAAACCGTCTACATATGTTACGAAATCAAATTAATTTATTTAAAGTTTGGTAAAATTTAATTTTATATTTAAACAATGTTC
This sequence comes from Colocasia esculenta, assembly GCA_014218235.1. Taxonomy (NCBI): domain Eukaryota; kingdom Viridiplantae; phylum Streptophyta; class Magnoliopsida; order Alismatales; family Araceae; genus Colocasia; species Colocasia esculenta. The sequence continues at coordinate 5,711 of JACBKR010002776.1, read as the reverse complement.
AATATGATGAAATTTTAACACAAGTTAATTAGATGATAAACATTTTATGATAATTTTAATTTAATTTAAAAAAATAAAATTTTATCAAATAAAAAATAGATATAATTACTCTTACTTAATATATATAATGTAAATGAATATATAATAAGTATACATTTATATATATTTACTTAGACATAGTCATCTATAGATATATTTATACAAATGTAAGTAGATATTTATTAATACTATTTAAATGTATTTTGATCAATGAGGTGGAATCTATATGATCTTTATTAATATTGTTAAATTAACTTAACTATCAAAGAGAATAGATATTAAATTACTTTGAAATACATACCATGCTTAACTTTAAGGAATAGTATGACATATATAGAACCTTAATTAAATGTATTCTGACCAAGTTGGATGTTTGATAGAACCAAGAGATAGATCTTCACCCATTTGTTAAAGTAAGACAGTGGTTATTTGACAACCACTTTATGTATGCGACTTTATTGTAGCCATCTACAAAAATTGATATAACTGTTAAGCAACTACCTCTAAGAAATCTAATGACTTTCTTAGATTTTATAAAACTATGTTTTTGCTATGACAAATCTTTAATCTTTTTTCAGGAAAGAGTATCCTAAAATTTTCTAAGGCCACAACTATCTCTCAACATACTGAATCCGACTGCCATATTCAACTCCTTCAGAATAGCAGTCAGAAATCAAAGTCCACATCGTTTACATAGTATTTGACTCATACAGTCGAATACCTTTGTTCTGCATTCGACTCATACAGTCGAATACCTTTATTCTGCATTCGACTCATACAGTCGAGTACCTTTCTTCAGGATTCGACTCATACAGTCGAATACCTTTGTTCTGCATTCGACTCATACAGTCGAATATCTTTATTCTGCATTCAACTCATGACTTCAACTCTTACAGTCGAATGTCTGCTCTGTATTCAACTAATACCTTCAAATCAAATACTTTAGAAATACTCAGTATTCAACTGTAGTCAAATCATATTGCTCTCATGAGTCGAATCACTCTTACTTCTTCAATCGACTCATCTGTTCACATTCGACTACACTGAAATTCTGTAACACTGTCAGTTCTATATGAACATCATCAAATCTAGTTTGTGTATTTTTAACAACAAGATTGCTGTATGCATATTATCTTAATAACTTCAAAAATTATTATTATATTTTCTGACATGATCTTGACATGAAAGCTCTCAAATTAATTATCCTGTGCTAAACATGTTCTGAAAAGTGTCTCCTTAAATTTCTCAGTACTGATGTCCCACTTTGCCGTATTGTTAGCTTCACAAAGACACATAGCATTTATGTAAGACTCAGACGCATGGCATCTGACCATCTAACCTACCCTGACAGACCCATACTTTAACTTTTTGTCTGTCTGTCTGCTATCTGTAATACTGATGGGATACAAGGTTCCATACTTTGTATTAAACTTTTCTGACCCACCTACCATAAGGGTATGGAGATACATTTTCGTTTTGTCTTGTCCTTGCAGAAGGCATTTATTGAGCATGTGTTCAGCATGCCTCTCCCTCAGCTACTTGCTACACAACTTATCTTCTAGCTGTTAACAAATGAAAGGACATCGGGAAGAAGCATACTTGAAGGCCTGTTGGACAATCTCCTCAAGACTCAAAGGATCCCAGAATTCCTCCTCAAATGGCTATATTGCAAATGGCCACAAAGCTCCAACGGTCCCCTTCTCAAATGGTCATATTCTTGAAGATTATAAAAGGACCTCAAGATGAAGAGAACTAGACATACACACACAGAGAGATACATATATCATCCTCAAAGTGAGAATCCAGAAAGTACATTCAAGTCCATTCTCTTGAAAGAGCCATTCGAATTCCTCAAGCTCTCTCAAAGTCTTCATGCTTGACTTCCTCTTAGAGCTCCTTGTGTCAGAAAATTCTGTGGAGAATTTCTATTTGTGGGTGGCAATTGTACTCAGTTTCAATTCCTTTTAGTCCACCCCTTTCACTTCAGATAGGATTTCAAATCAATTCTATATCTGTTATATCCATCTGAAGTTTGTGTGTTTGTGCTTAATTTTGAGGCAAACACACCACTGTCAAATTTCCTTGTATTTGTGCAGAAGTCTTTCTCTGCACTTTGCCCTCTTGTGTAGAGAAGGCCTTGGTGAAAAGGCTTTGTTGTACCCCTGTATAGGGAAGACTTTCTTGGGAGCAAGTAGGTGTTGTAATTCCTCTCAAGGGTGAGAGAAGGCCAAATTCATTGGCAGATTAGTGAAATCTCAAGTGGTTGGCTTAGAACTGGATGTAGGACTTCCATGTGGGAAGGGCCGAACCAGGATAAAATCTGTGTCCAATCTTCTTGTGTGATTGTTTTCGCCTAGTCTACACTTGAATCACACACATCACTGTGAGTACTAACTTGTTTATTTAGTGCTGTGATTTTCAGAAGAAATTTTAAAGGTCAAAAGTCCTATTCACCCCCCCTCTAGGACTATTTCGCTTGCCATTTCGATCAACAAGTGGTATCAGAGCGAGGTCTTCTCAGAAGAATCTCAAAAAGATTTGAGAAGAAATGGCATCTGAAGCTCACAACTATGAAGGCCAATCAGTTACAAGGCCACCATTCTTTGATGGTGAGGATTATCAATATTGGAAGATGAGGATGAATGCTTCATCAGAGGTACTGACTTCGACCTCTGGCAGGTAATAGACAAGGTGATTTTCAAGTCCTTGCAGAATCCTCTTCTGGTGCTCTTTCTATTGCTGACAAAAGAAATATGTCTCTAATTATAAAGCAAAAAATTATCTATGCTATGCTTTATCTAAAAGAGAGTTTAATAGATTATCATCCTGTAAATCAGCAAAAGAAATGTGGGATAAGCTACAAGTTACATATGAAGGTACAGATAGGGTTAAACAAACAGAATAGACATACTTGTATCTCAATATGAACAGTTTAAAATGCTCCCAAACGAAATATAACTCAATGTACAATAGATTTTCAAATATAATTGTAGGATTAAGTGTCGTGGCGAAGGTTCTACTACTTGTAGGTGAAGCAAGCTGCTATACCGCACCTTGGCATCTCGTCTTTCTTATAGCTGTGAAATCACTTAAGTAACAAGTTCATCCTTCAAGCAAGGTAGAATTCTCTTCCTTTCTCTCTCAATCTTACCCACTTGACTTGCTGTGAAGCCTCCTATGTAGATGTTCCAACCCTCAACCGTTGCCTTGACTCTGTAAACACCCGGAAGTGTGTGGTTCATCTTGTAAAACTTCTTGTTGAGTACCTAATTATTGTTATAGAAGTGTTCTTCCAGTATCACGTTGTGTTAAATCTTAAGCTACATGTGTAGATTCATTCCACAAACTCCTCTTCCTGTATCTTGTTCTTGAATTCCATGGTAGAAGTTGAGTTCTTCATTATGTGAAGCATTGTTCAGTCTTGGGGAAAGTTGTGTGTTACTTCTTTTCTATCTCCATAAGTTGATTCAATCTAAGCTTATGATACTCTCAATTGTGTGGAGTATTTGATTTTTAGAGTAGAAAGGAATTTGTCTTAGAAGAACTACACCTTCAGTAGTCTTCTTCCTTAAAGATGTTGCTTTTACGTACACCATGTTAAGTCTTTCTCACTTAATTCTTTTATGTTATTAGCCTAGTATTTAGAGGCTTAGATTGTATGTATGTAATGTCATAAACATGATAGGAGTTGTAGGTAAGCTTGGTAGTACATTCCTTGGTAGTCTTGAACAACTTCTGAAGATTTACACAACACCAGTCGACAGCCGATTCTGGCCTGTCGACAGGCAGTGACAAATTTTCATTTCTGGCCTCTGAAAAGACAGCATCTATCGACAGCCACCTTCTGGCTGTCGACAGGCATAGCCAGTCCTGGATTTCAGCACTTACCTTGACTCATTTCTTTACCGGAACTACACCCAAATGATCTAGCTAAATGCTCACTCATTCCTAGATGTTTCTACCACCTAAATACCTGCTAGATTTACTCAAGTTTCTTTCATCCTTACCTTGAGTTGTTTCTTAAAATTTCTAAATGTAATCAGCCTTTGCGAAGCTATCAACTTCTGTGGTCAGTGAACATAGTCCCCAAGTTCTTTGTTATGTGAGATATGTGGGAGTACATGTGTACCCTTGTGCCATTACCAGAGTGAGTGTGTTATGATGACAAGTTGCGAGTCTTTGGGCTCATTTGAGAATTATGCCTGTACAAATGGGGCTGGTTCAGTCCTGGGAGGAGCAGCCGAATTGTCAGTGGCCGCGCGGGGGCAATGAGGACACCTGGATGTGGCATACATCATTTCCTGCTTGATTAGTCATCATGTCATACTTGTGTGTGTGAAAATGTTTCTGATTATGAATTCAAGTATTATCCCGAGTTATTGATCTTGCTTCTAAAACTATTCTGTTCTATACGTGTTATCGAATTGGCTCATTTGTTCAGTATCTTGAACAATCAGTGTTAGCAATGTACATGTCCTTATCTTGAGATTATATATCTGAGCCCTTTTTTATTTAAAGAATTGAATTCTACTGGCTAGTTAGCTCATCAAATCCCACTTTTTCAGGTAATCTACAGTTCTACAAGGCGGGACTTCGGGATTTGTGTGTGGAGAGACCAACCTTGGCGGCATTTTACTTATAAGATTGTAAACTAGGAACCATGTAACACCTATTGAATGGCGAATAATAATACTTGTTATTTAGTGAAGCCTCTGAGAAAATGTCCTGTTCAATCAGTATAATTTTACTCTTAATTTCTCGTTCGTTCACGTTCTGACAGTTATAGTTATATTAAATGTCGTGACGTGACAAATATGGTTTGACGTCTGCATGCAATAGATAGCCAGATTATTTGACATCAACCTGGGTTTACCTGTTCCACAGAATTGTCTGAGTATCTAGACTACATCCACCCCTACCTCAGCCATGCCGTACATGGGACCGTTCTCAACGGGCAAATGGGCCACCTTGGCACTCCCTTGACTGAGTAAAAGTCCCATGTGGCCTCTCCTCATTGGCCTTTGCTTTGTAAATGGATTGCCACATGATCAAGTGTGTTTTCTTAGACTTGAGCATCCTAGGCTCCTAAGCTCTGCCCCCACTGTCTATATATGGAGCTCCTTAGTCTTTTGAGAAGAGGGGGAGATGCTGGATGAGCTTATGCCTTAATGCCTTGAGAGAGGAGAGAAAAAGAAGGATAATACCTTGAGAGCTTCCATCCCTTCCTTTCTTTCTATCCCTGTCAATTTGGAGTGTCTAGGAGGCTTCACCACGAGTTGGAGGAGTCCACTAAGCTACCACAATAGTCATCAATGAGGATCATCTCCCTCTTCTTCTTTCTGTCCTTCTCTTTTGACTTTTAGTCTTACATGCTAGTCACTTCTCTCTCACACACACAAAGCACATAGTGCACACTCCCACACACCTAAAAGGGGTTTTCCTTACAAAAAACAAAGGGAAGAAGGGTGCTCAAAGTGTTTGGCCCCCCCTCTTCTCAAGCCCACAACTGGTACGAAGCTCTCCTTTTGGGTTGTTTTCTTTTACTTCTGAGATTTTACTACACTACATTGGAGTCTTATAGAACTCTTTGGTCGTAGAAAAACCCTCAACAACATTGCAGAGCTTCTTCTCTTTGGTTGGCCGACGAAGGAAGTCGGTGTCCACACCATCAA
>JACBKR010002775.1:0-33835 GCA_014218235.1 Colocasia esculenta | reverse complement strand
ATGTACATGCACAGACAGACATGGCGACGTTCTGCTTCGTCCTCTGTTTCCTTCTGACCGCCATGCCCGCCGCCACGTCGGATGTCCAGCTGAAGGCCCTGACGGCTTTCAGGGATTCCATCGAGGAAGACCCGCTGGGGGTCTTGGCCGGCTGGACGGCCGCAGCTCACCACTGCGGCTGGTCGGGAGTCTCCTGCGACCCCTCCAACGCCTCCGTCCTCTCCATCGAGCTCCCGATGAAGCGGCTCGGTGGCACCATCTCACCATTCTTGGGCAACATCTCCACGCTCCGGCACCTCAACCTCAGCTCCAATTCCTTCCATGGCAACCTCCCGTCCCAGCTCGGGTTGTGTTCGCAGCTCGTCCATGTCGACGTCAACGACAACCATCTCACCGGCGAGATCCCCGGGGAGCTGGGGAATCTAAAGAAGCTCCAGTCGCTGGAGTTGGAAAGCAACTTCTTCGAAGGAATCATCCCCAGCAGCATCTGCAACTGCGCGTCTCTGATCTACCTGGGTTTGGGCACCAACAACCTCACTGGTAACATCCCGTCAGATATCGGCAATCTGGTTAATCTTCAAACATTTTCCGCCGACAAGAATAAACTGTTTGGACGGATACCACATCATTATGGAAGTTGAGAGGCTTGGAAATTCTAGAATTGAGCAAAAATTCACTGTCTGGGATCATATCTTCCGAGATCGGAACTTCTCCAAGTTATCTGTCCTACAACTTTTGGACAACCAATTTTATGGGGCAATCCCACCAGAGCTGGGGAATTGCAGAAACCTCACCACTTTATCCCTTTACAGAAATGGTTTCACAGGAAGCATCCCACAAGAACTTGGAGAGCTGAAAAAGTTGGTATCTTTGTGGTTGTACAGGAACAATTTATCATCCGCAATCCCTGCTACATTATCCCATTGTAGGTCTCTCATCAATTTGGATCTTTCTGACAACGGGCTGTCTGGAAGCATACCAGCTGAGCTAGCATCACTGAGGTCCTTAGAACTTTTGTCTCTTTTCCGTAATAGGTTGACAGGAGAAATCCCTTCATCTTTGCTGAACATGACAAGCTTGACACCTCTGTACCTAAATTACAATTACCTGACAGGTTCTCTACCTCCAAGCTTGGGCTCACTCTACAAATTAAAGGAGCTCCGGGTCGACGGGAATACCCTCCATGGGCCACTTCCTTCTAGCTTAAACAACTGTACCCATCTTACAATTGCATCCTTCTCCTTCAATGAGTTTTCAGGGGAGATTCCTGTGGGCTGGGGGAGGTTGCAGAACCTTAAAATTCTCCAACTTATAAGTAACCGTTTGTCCGGAGGAGTACCTGATGATCTATTCAATTGCACAGAATTTGTCTGGATCCAATTGGGAGGGAATAATTTCAGTGGGATGCTGAATCCTAGAATTGGAAAGCTTACAAACTTGAGGACCTGAATCTCCAGGACAATATGTTATTCGGTCAAATTCCACCAGAAATTGGCAACTTGACCAGCCTCCAATCCTTGTCCCTTCCAGCAAATAAATTTTCTGGCAAGATCCCTTCAGAGATATCGAAGCTCCGATTTCTCCAAGGACTTTTCCTTCAAAGAAACTCCTTAGAAGGTGTGATTCCCATACAACTCTTTGAAATGAGGCAGCTCAGTCTTCTGCAGTTAGATCATAATAGGCTAACGGGATCCATCCCAGATGCTATATCAGGACTCCGAATGCTTTTTGACCTAAGACTCCACAATAACCAGTTCAATGGTTCCATTCCAGATGGCATTAAAGATCTAGAGAATCTCCTAGTACTGGATCTTTCTCACAACAAACTCACTGGGCCAATTCATGGTTCTTTGATCGCAAACATGAAGAGCTTACAAGAATATCTCGATCTGTCTAATAACATGCTTGAAGGTTCTCTCCCGTGGGAACTCGGTAAGTTGCAGATGGTGCAAGCAATCGATATCTCCAACAACAATCTGTCGGGAAGAATTCCAGCTGATTCACTTGGACAATGTATAAACCTTCTTCTACTAGATCTTTCTGCAAACATGCTCTCAGGGGAACTTCCTGCTAACATATTTCCTCGACTTAAGTTTCTCGTGAGATTGAATCTTTCGAGCAACAAACTAGCAGGGGAGCTCCTGATGGATTTTGGAGTAGTAAAGCAACTTACATCTCTTGATCTTTCTCTGAATGCCTTTGATGGTGCTGTACCCAAGAGCTTGGAAAACCTCACTAGTTTAACATACCTTAACCTCTCGTTTAATCAATTCGAGGGTCCAGTCCCAGAGGGCGGGATTTTCAAGAGCTTAAATTCATCATGCTTGCAAGGAAATCCCAGATTGTGTGGAGCAAAAGTTCATGTACCATGCACAAACAGGAGACAACACAAGCATTCAAAAAAGACTCTACTTGTGGTTGCATTATCGTCGTCTCTTGGTGTATTCTCGCTCTTAGTACTTGCAATTATTGTCACAAAGAAGTATCAGACAGGGATATGCCAAGAAGATTGTAAGAGGGATTTAGAAGCAGAGACCATACCAGTGCAAGGTTTGAAGAGATTCACCAAGAGGGATCTAGAGATTGCTACTAGTTTTTTCAGCGAAGACAATGTGATTGGAACGAGCAACTTGAGCACCGTTTACAGAGGAAGTCTGGAGGATGGTGGAAGGAAAATTGCTGTGAAGAAGTTGAGCTTGCACCAATTCCCATCAGAATCTAATAAGTGCTTCTTCAGAGAGCTAAAAACGTTGGGGGTTCTGAAGCACAGGAACTTAGTTAAGGTGCTGGGTTATGCTTGGAGCCTGACAGACTAAAAGCCCTCGTCCTGGAATTAATGGAGAATGGCAGTCTAGAAAATGCAATACATGATACAGCATTTGATAGATCCAGATGGAAGGGGGTTTTGAGAGGCTGAGGGTATGCACATCCATTGCTAATGGCCTCGTTTACATCCATACTGGTTATGACTCCCCAATTGTCCACTGTGATTTGAAGCCCTCCAACATCCTCTTTGATCAAGAATGGGAAGCACATGTCAGTGATTTTGGTGCGGCTCGGATGCTCGGCGTCTGTGCGTCATATGGCAGCGATTCGTCCACCACCTCTGCATTCCAAGGCACCATCGGCTACATGGCTCCTGGTAAGAATCTCTCATTCCTTCTGTTTCTCTCTCTGGTCTCTCAACGATGATGTTTTGAATTCCACAAGAACAGATCTAACAAAAGGCTTGGCCTCTCACTCCTCAAATGAGTGGGTGTCCCGTGTGTATACCTCGCAGATCTTGCATACATAACGAAGGTCACCAGCAAGGTGGATGTCTTCAGCTTTGGTGTCGTCGTCATGGAATTCCTCACGAGAACCAGGCCGACGGCAGCGGTGGGAAAGGGTGGTCATCCCCTGCCGCTGCCGGAGTTGGTGGCGGAGGCACTTGCCGGTGGAGTTGACGGGGCCCTCCACGTGCTCGACCCACATCTGGAGTTGACAAGCCCCGGTGATGTGCAGATCGCTGTGAGGCTCCTCCAGGTTGCTGCGACCTGCACGCAGGCAGAGGCGGACTGCAGGCCAGACATGTCCGACGTCTTGTCTTCCCTGTTGAAGCTGATAGAAGGTGAGGAGTGACCAATGGCAATGCGTGCACCCTGTTCGGAGAAAATTTTCTCGCTTGCGTTAGGACGTGTATGTAAGTTGCCTGGGCGAACAGTGCTCGCCCACCTCAGAGCGTGTAGTAAACAGTGATGGCAATTCTTATCATCTCCACAGCTAAGAGCAAATAAGCAGGCCTACGTCATGGTTTGACGCATCATATCGAATAAGTTTGATTCGGGTAAATTGATACGAATTAGGAGAAGTTCGATTCGTCCGGTTCTCATCGAATTAAACCAATTCTCATTCGATTTTCATACGAATCGGTTTGATTTTGACGGATCGTGGTGGATGAGGAAAAATTCGATTCACTCCAATTCTCCGATGTGGTGAACCTTGACCTACGCTAGTAGTTTCATGCTCCCCTGTTCAAGCTTTACGCCTGGACTGAAATATGTAATAACCTTTGTAATTCTGTGCTAAGTATGTTCTAACTCTCCCTGGTTTTCTTTCATCTAAGTGCAATCAAGACAAAATGTTCCGTCTCAAGGTTCACCATGCACGAGCGATTCGTACTGTCTGCGGTGGGCGGACACAGAAATTTTATTTAGTAGAATCACCCGAATAAATAAGATGCACTTATAAATTTATTTTAAAAATTCAGTGAGATCATCTTATTTAAAAAATTTCTAATCAGAGTTTATATAATGAAATTTTTTGAACCTTTTAATAAAATTTTAAAAATCTAGTGGGGTCACGTGACTCCACTGAATTATATGTAAGTCTGTCTATGACTGTGCGAGAGGAAAAAGGGGGTTCTCTTATTTTTCTTCTAATTCATAACTTTATTATTTTTTTGAAAGCGAATCAGAAGAAGGAAACAGCTCCCATGATTGCATTCAATAGTTTGCGGGTTGCAGTTTGATGGATATGGAAGAAAAAATGTACAATAATTTTTGAAAGCCAGAAAACAAGTCATATTTTTTTGTAATGCTCTAAAATTATTTGTTCTTTCCATATTTTCTTCCTATCGGGTTCATACCTTCTACATTAAGAGACATGAATTCCCAAGTTGTAGCTCAATTTCATTAATTTAATCTTGTATCACTTACCAAAAAAAAAATCAGAGCATACTGTATCGGTACACTCCAGTCCATACCGTGCTAGCAAAAAGTCGGTATATGTCCAGTTTGATCGGTCCGGCTAACCTTATTCTATCTTTTTTTTCCCTTACATATTCGTATTGAAAAGATATATTTGTAAAATTGGTATATATGTAAATATAGATATTAATATAGAACAAGTTCTTGGGTAATAAAACTTTTAATAAAGGTATTTCTGCAAAATTTCTTTCCGCTTTTAAAGTTTAAACCTCCTATTCTCCCACCGGGTATTGAATAGTGTTTTTGTTAGTTTACTCTTCTGTTATCTATAAAAAAAGGGGGGGGGGAAGGAAAATTTTGTTTACTGTTCTGTTATGGGTATTTCCGAATGGATTAATTAAACTGCTTTGATTTTAAACTAATTCTCAAGTTCTTGCACGAGGAAGAGTGCGTGGAAGAAAGATTTTGCAAAGGCGTGGCTTCTTCTTTTCAGTATAATTCATGTTAAATCCTCAGTCAAATACAGTCTTATACACAATCAAAACATCCGTATATATGAAATTACGTATTATAATAAAAACATATGAAAAGTATTGACACGCCATCATCATTAGTATTTAGGGTAAATTAATTAGAAGTTTTTATTAAATATTTGACTTATTTTTTAATCTTTGATAAAATTGTAATTCTTTACAATAAGTGTTATCTCTTGTTACAGTATATATTAAATTTTGTTATAGTAAAGACTTTCTTTGTTACAGTCAGGGACTGTTAATTAATTTGCCATAATATTTATGAGAGAATAAAATATAGGGGAGATATTATTATCATGAATAATTATTCATATATCCCGTCTCATTTATAAGAAGTGATAAAGGAATAGGAGATGGCCATAACGGGGCCACTAGAAGCATTTGGTAACAAAGTCTATCCAACTCTACATGCTTCTGTACACTGGGAAAGAAGCTTCTACAAGAGAAGAATCCCCCAGAAACTTCAGCAACTTCACGTCCCTTTATTCACACTAGGACTGAAATTAACAATTTCCTTGGTAAGATTCCATCAGAAGGATTGTTCACTTATTAATGTGCTGAAAAGATATAATTTTATGCACATGAATTTGATTTAGCAAAAGTAAATGCATGGGTAATATAACTAAAATTTTATATGGGTTTCGTCTATTACATGACATTTTTTTGGCCCTTTTTTCCCAATTTCTGATGGTATATTTTTTCTCCCCATTTTTTACTATGCATTAACAAATCTTTATCAGGATAATAAAATATTTTCATATATTTCCATTTTTCCACGTGTAATAATGATAAAGACATACGGGTCTGTAGTTTAGTAATACATTAGTTCTATGCCCGTGCATTGTACGGAAAATTATTAGGTTTGAATTAATAAATTTTATAAGTAGTATACATGAGGATAATATTTTTTATTATTTATGAAAGTAGATTTTGAATAAAGACATGAGTTTTTAGAAATGGAGAGATGTTTAATGGGAAAGAAAAGAGAGGGAAATTATATTAGCAAATTTTTATTAGTTAAAGAAGGGTGAGAGTGAGACAGAGATATATATTTTGGGAAAGTTTAATAGGAGAAAAAGTTGGAGAGAGAGAGAGTAGGAAGATAATTATTTAATTTATTTAAACTACTTATATTTTTATTTTTAGGGAGGAAGATGTTATAGAGACAATAAAATTATCCTGGTGCAGCCACGTGACAGCACTAAAACTGAGTTATACTAGTTGAAAACCCGTGCGATGCACGGTAGTTGTTTATAAAATATTAAGATGAATAAAAAATATTATTTATAAAGATATAAAACATAGTAAAAAAAATATGAAAATGAATAGAACATCCAAAGAAGATTGAACAGTATGAGAAAATAAGAATATACAATAAAGACTTTCGATTCATGCAAAAGTAGTAATTCATAAGTAGGAAAAGAACATTAGATATTGAAATAACAATGATAATGGACGCTTGTTTAAAAAAATATAATTTTTTATGTAATACCAACATGTAATCATGGGAGAGAAAAAAGATAAGGAATACGTTAAAAATGTTGATCATAAATTCAGCAAACATATCTTTCACAGATGAAATTTATCAAAGGTCATAGACAGCTAAACTTTGAAGTAATCAAGACAAATGAATTTTGACAAAATCTAATATAGACTGTTGGACTTGTTTGAAAACTCTAATATCAGCGCCACCAAAAAGATTTAGCAGAGTGGAAAAGATTATTTACCAAGCATCCGTGTGATGTACGGAAATTTTTTAAATATATAAATTTTATAATTACCAAAAGTATAACTATTTTTATTAAGCATAAAACAAAATTACGCTCTATAATTTCAGATTTTAGAAGAGAATGTTAGAATAATGTAAATTGTTGAAGATAATAAAATTATTTCCAAAAATTTTTTTGCAACACAATATATTCAAGTATTTAAACTTACGACATTTACAAAGAATTCACAACACAATCATAATATTTTCTGAATATTATCCGAAGATTAAATAGTTTTAATCACATTGGACTATTTCTTGAGAATTACGGGAGTGGCATCCATATTTAATCATACTAATTCTAGACACACAAAATTACCATTTCCAATAATCTCATCGACCATCATGCCTCTGTCTCCACCAAGTTGCTGCCATTGTGGTCCCATGAACAACCCGTTCTCCCCATCCGCAGTGCTTTTGCAAGAAGTCTCCTGTGTGGCCAATGGTGTTGCACCACGCAGTGCTTCCAAGGGTGCCGTCAACGCCCGCTGTCCCGCCACACTACCTTCCAGATCTTCTCCATTTCCATGGTGGCCGCTAACTCCGTAATACAAATCGTCAAGGCACTTGCACTGCTGTTAAGAATCCGGTCATGAGGACGTCGAGAAAGCCTGGAGCTTGGGGCGAGAGGGGGCTGGCGCCGGCGCTTCCTAGCGCAAGGTCTCCATGGTGTTGGTCGAGTTGCACCTGGGGCAGTTTAGGGCCTGCTCCGGCGGAGGCCTCGGCTTCCGCACCTGTTGTTGCAGTAGCTGCTACTTCTGGTGTGGCTGCGGATTGGGGCAGCAAAGAGGGGGGGGGGCGCCGGATGGTTTCTTCCATCCCTCATCAGAAGAAGCTTCCTCTCTCGCGGGAGTCGCAGGTTCCGGTGGCAGGTGACGTGCGGAGGCCGCACGTGGGCGCGGTTGGTGCGTGGGGCGGAGGGATGGCGAACTGGTAGGTTCGACTGGGGAGGTCGACGCGGAGAAGTGGAGAGAGAAAAAAATCGGAAAGAATTGAGAGAGAAGGTTCAGAGAGAGAAAGAACAGTGCGACAGAGGGAAAAAAAAAGATAAACTTACCAGTTTTTGGCTGAGGAAGACGCATACCAATGGAACTGTTGATAGGCACTGGGCTTGCCCAGTGGAGCCGCCGCAGGCGTGGGTAGTCGCGGGCAGTCGCGGCGAAGGACTTGGCCGACGGGGCCGTTGCAGGCGTGGGCGACGACGGGGTGCTGGTTCACCTCGAGCAGGACCATCGCACGTTTTCTGGCTGGCTATGCCACAATCGCTAGACAGTGTGCCAGTGCAGCGTCAAGGTGAAGGGTGGGAAATATTAACATATGAAGACACAGTGGAGGGGAGAAGAAGAAGAAGATGGAAGGGAGAGAGTCCATCTTAATTGGATAGAGCTAAGGTGTGGATTTTCTTGCATAGCTATCCATCTTAAATTGGTAATACGGTTAGACTTCCCTGTTATAGATGAGCTCATTTGATGAAGTAAGGCTGTGTTTTTATGTTTTCCTTTCAAGGATATGTTTTCCTTTCAAAGATATATATTTTGGGAAAATTTAATAGGAGAAAAAGTTGGAGAGAGAGAGTAGAAAGATAATTATTTAATTTATTTAAATTACTTATATTTTTGTTTTTAAGGAGGAAGATGTTATGGAGAGAATAAAATTATCCTGGTACAGCCACGTGACAGCACTAAAATTGAGTTATATTATATTAGTATAGATTTATCAAAACTGCTTGGTACTTAATTGACTTGTAGTTTCAAATGGTATCTTGACATGCATGATTTCTTGAGAGGAGAAGACCTCCCCAATTGTAACAGTGACACCAATTCCTTAAATCTTGTCCCCCTTCATAATAATGTGGTTGTTCAATTCTGCCTAACTTTGCTCTTATTTGGCACCCATGTTACTAATGAAATATTTTTAGTTTTAGTCCTTCTGGGTTTTTATAATTAATTTTTAGTATTCGTGAGTGAACTATTTAGTTTTGAACCTAAGAAACTTGTCTCTTCTTATAAGCAAGTTATTTTTTAGGAATAAAAAATCAGTTGTAAAAGATTACAAAAAGCCTCTAAATAGTTTTGTTCCCAATAAAACAAGTTAAGGTATTTTAATATTCAAGTCTAATAGTAATGTTAAACAAGAAGTGAAAGCCACTCAATCCAGGGCAATTTGTTAAGGCCAAATCTTTGGCCTCTTAAGTGTATAGACACCCATTTTTTTTTGCCTCACAAGCGGGTCATTTTTATTATTCTTATGTTAGTACCCCTAATTGGTCTTCATTTTGAAGCACTTATTTGGCTCGTTATGAGCCCAACACTATCATAGTCTGCCCCCCCCCCCCCCCCCCCCCCCCAATTTTAAGCAAATCTGCTGTTGATAGTCCTAGTTGACCGTAAATGCTATCCTATCATTATTCTTCACTTTTAGAATCTATAGAGGTCTATTTTCTTACTCAAATTTCATATATTATGATATCATTTTGTAGCTCTCTGAGTCTAAAATCCAACACAATAATTGACTCGTCAATTCGACACCTATGGAGGGAGATATGGTCATTAGATCGAGTCATACATGCGCAAAAAAATAATAGCTTTAAATGCAGCATACATATTTGCCACATCTTTAGACATGGAGTATTGTGCCACCACGTCTTTTGATGTTGCATGCAAGTTCGATGCGTCTCTTTTTCATGCATGCAAACACACTCAGGCTCATGTCCCTTCGCATGGGATGTTGTCTCTTTTAGTTGACTATTTGTCATCTTTAACTTACTATCTGTCATTTTTGGTGGGTTAAAAGTGACAAATAAATATTATAGGGAATGATGTAAGAATATATTTAATACCCATGTTTGAGATATATAGTTATTTGTCTCTCTTAATTGACAATTTGTCACACTTAACTAGCTATTTGTCATCTTTAGTGGATTAAAGGTGACAAATAACTTATAAGAAATTATGTAAGAGTATTTAATATTTTGTTGAGATGATGTAAGAGTATTTAAGAGTAGTAAATACTCTTGCTTGGTGGGGTCCGCATTGATAACTACTTACTGTGTGACCATGTGACAACATTTTTCATTTGCAAAAAAAGTAATCCTAGGTTTTTATATTACTTTCTCTAGGGCTTTTATCTCAATTTCTATAATCTATATTCAGGTGCTTAACATTTTTTATCTCCCACAACATGTACTTGTATATACTGTTGCATGCAAGATTTTTTCCCTAAAAAAATTATATGCCTTATTTGTAATACTCTAAGATATTTACCAAATTTAACATGAATATTTGAGAAGTTATAAACAAATATTGAAACTAAAAGGAATAATATCTAGATATGAAAGACTATATAAAGCGAATTTTTATAAAAAGAAAGCAATTGTTGGTTCAAGGCCGGCATGAGCACATGAGTTAGCAAAAATATATGTAGGGACAACGAGATATATATATATATATATATATATATATATATATATATATAGCCATAGATCTTGTGTTCTACTTTGTACATCTAAAATTGTTTATAATAGCATAGGTACTTTTTCCCCATAGCAAAGAAAGTTATTTCACTCATACCCTTATGCCAATGATTAATTGACAAGATATATAAGAATTTGGAGTGCAAATGTAGGATTAGCATAAAAGATTCTACAACTATACGTGCAAACATAATTAATAACGATATATTAGTGTCTTTCTTAGTCTTAGTCCTTGTAAAATTCAGTTAAATAAATGGCATAAAATGGTAGGGTGTATATATGATAAAATGTGTGCGCTATAGGCAAAGTATATACGATAATATAAAAAATATCGATGTATGGAGTAGAATATGAAAGACCATATGTAAATTTTCCGATAACAACCTTGCCACGTCGTGACTAAGAAATTGGAAACCCATATGAAGTCGCCCAAATATACCTTGCCACATGTGACTTGGCAGTTGGCACACTCTGTTGGCCTGGAGTGCAGGTGCTGGCCATATGTGACTTGGGCGTACGTGGGCTTGAGACCTGGGTGACCTCATACAGGTTTATATGGCTTGGGCTTACGTGGGCTTGGGTGACCTCATACAGGTTTTCGATTTTTTTTGGGTTTTTATAAATCTCGGGAATCCATTGATATTCCAAATAATACCTTCAAATCTTAATATTTGAAAATAACCCTCTAAAATCTGGTTGAGTTCAAAAAAATACCCCCCTAGAAATTTTTGGGTTTTTACAACATTCTCTCTCCCCTCCTTCCGTTCAAACTAGTACAGAATATATATATATATATAATATATATATATATATATATAGCCATAGAATCTTGTGTTCTACTTTGTACATCTAAAATTGTTTATAATAGCATAGGTACTTTTTCCCCATAGCAAAGAAAGTTATTTCACTCATACCCTTATGCCCAATGATTAATTGACAAGATATATAAGAATTTGGAGTGCAAATGTAGGATTAGCATAAAAGATTCTACAACTATACGTGCAAACATAATTAATAACGATATATTAGTGTCTTTCTTAGTCTTAGTCCTTGTAAAATTCAGTTAAATAAATGGCATAAAATGGTAGGGTGTATATATGATAAAATGTGTGCGCTATAGGCAAAGTATATACGATAATATAAAAAATATCGATGTATGGAGTAGAATATGAAAGACCATATGTAAATTTTCCGATAACAACCTTGCCACGTCGTGACTAAGAAATTGGAAACCCATATGAAGTCGCCCAAATAATACCTTGCCACATGTGACTTGGCAGTTGGCACACTCTGTTGGCCTGGAGTGCAGGTGCTGGCCATATGTGACTTGGGCGTACGTGGGCTTGAGACCTGGGTGACCTCATACAGGTTTATATGGCTTGGGCTTACGTGGGCTTGGGTGACCTCATACAGGTTTTCGATTTTTTTTGGGTTTTTATAAATCTCGGGAATCCATTGATATTCCAAATAATACCTTCAAATCTTAATATTTGAAAATAACCCTCTAAAATCTGGTTGAGTTCAAAAAAATACCCCCCTAGAAATTTTTGGGTTTTTACAACATTCTCTCTCCCCTCCTTCCGTTCAAACTAGTACAGAATATATATATATATATATATATATATATATATAATTTTTTTGGACATGTAAGCTGGATCCTTCATTACTCAAAGCAATTGAGATAGAGTATAACAAATCAAGTTATGGGCAACGTAGGCCAACGTCGACACTCTACATTGTGCCTTACATTTGCTACAAGTAGGGTATGGCAGAGGACATAACGCCGTAAAACTAACAAGGACCCAAGGTCTAAACCTCCTAGACAAATCCAAGCACCCACAGGAACGCCCGTTGCACAGAGTGCCTTGACCAAAATTTGATTATCACCAGTAGCTTCATAATAGGGGTAACCACGCCCTCGAACCATTCTAACATCGGGGGAGAGTTCGATTTGAGGTGAATGGCGCCACCAACAAAAGTTACCGACGTGAAGGGAGAACGACTTTCTAGCATACGACATCGGCCACCTGAGGGGAAAGCAAGAGTTGGCCGCATACAACCACGTCGGACCTCGCCGAGCACAAACCACAAAGGGAGAAAACAAAGAAAATATTACAACAAAGACAAGAAACAATGGATCCTACTAGAAAGCAGCAACCAACTCTCCGAACGACTGGTGGACACCCTCCAACCATCCAGAGAAGAGATCCTTCAACGAAATAGAGGGAACCCTAGTTGACAAAGTCAAAATCTTCTACGGTGTAGGAGAACCAAAAACGCCCCACCAGAAGGAGGGCACCACCCGCCCACGGCCAACGGTCGACGACGAAGACGGAGGGGGAGTAGGCTCCGACAAGGAACGGGAAACCCCCTTCTCTTCAGACCGTACTCAAATGGCGAGGCAAGGGAATAGGGCAAAGTCAATCAGGGAGAAATCATAGAGCTTTTCACTCTCTAGTACAGAAAAGAAATTACAAGCGGAATGCCTCTGGGTCCACATTCATGCCTATCTCGCTTGTAGATTAAAGGCTCTCTAAACAGCAATTTCACCATGTTCAGATTAAGGAATTAATCCAATATATATCTCATCATATTCAAAGAAATAAGTTCATGATGTTTGGCTACACTAATTCCGCAGGAGGTCAGCAAAGAGGTTGTTTGGATTTCCGTATAAATACTGAAATTCTTAGATTTATATCTGGGTTGAAATATAAAGAAATATGATAATAAATCTATCATTTTGAACTTTGATTAGTGAAATAATTCATATGTAATAAAGATTAAAAAATTAAGTTGAAGTAATCACACAAAGGACACACAAGATTTATCTTAATTTGATTATTCCCAAATAGAAGTCCTATATTCAGTGCTCAAGTAATTTTTTGAGATTTTATTAAATAAGAGTACAGTCCCCTTTAATGGACATATATAACACTCAGCTCTTGCTAATATTCTTCTCTTTCCTAGACAAGAAGATAACCCACTTTTTTTATAGGTTCAAAAGCAAACCTACTAGAACAGACCCAGCTTGGTCACACATCCAACTACTCACTAGTCTTCTCTTCACATAAGAAAAAGAATGTTATGTACAGTCCAATAGTCAAACACTATTGTCTTTCTTAAAAAAAGAAAGAATAGCAAGTCGAGACCAAATTCAAGAGAAAAGAACTTGACACTCTTGATCTCCACCGCAACCTAAGATCTAGAGGAGATGACAAGAAACTCAATCTCTCAGGCTAAAAACTCTCCGTCATGTTTACAATGACACAAAGAGAGAAAGGGAAAGCGAAGGCTCGAATGCTTGAAAGCTTTCAAAAAACTTTTGCTTGGGCTCTTTACTTCTTGGACTTCTGCCGCAAAACCTTCATCCTTTTATGCAACCTTTGAAGAGAACCGTTGAAGAGATCTGTTGTTGCTCATTTTCTTCTTCTTCTTCTTTCTTCTGCTTTGTATCTATCAGATGCTCCCTTGTCTTTAGCGGGTGCCTCATATTTCCTTTTGTCCTGTGAGCAATTAATGCTAGGAAAAGAAGTCAATCAACTTATACCTCATTTCCCTTTAATCCACATTTCCTACCGGCAGCCAACTATATTAGTTAAGTGTTTATATTTCTTGCAGGAAATAAGGAGACCCTTGAAACCTTAAAAAAAGTAGTTTCAAGTCAGAGATATAATAAGTTAAAAATATGAAGTATCTCTAAAATTTTATTGGATGCCAAAAACAATCAATGGGGCAATATTCAAACTCAAGATATAACCAATCAATATATTTGACTTGAATTGGTCACTAATCGGAAGCATATATGATAACTGTTCACCAATTGGAATATTATAAGACATGTATTCACCAATCGGAACAGCCATAACACCAATCGGTGTAAAACAACAGTAATCAGTATGTGTTCACCAATCGAAACATCTAAACACCAATCAGAAGAACATTTGGTTACTAATTGAAAGAAAGTTTAAATAGTAATCGGTATGAAATTTGTTATTCAATCGATAGACGCTTTGTTCTCTGATCGATAGAGACTTCTTCTTCAATCGATAGGCGCTTGTTTTCCAATCGATAGAGACTTCTTCTCCATTCAATAGGCACTTGTTCTCCAATCAATAGGCGCTTGTTCTCTAATCGATAGGTGATTTGTTCTCCAATTGATAGAGACTTTAAACAGTAATAGATATAACACTTTAGTCTCCCATAGATACACATTGAATTATAATCGATATGGATTTTTAATACATTTATTTTTACAGCGATAGAAATTATCATATAAAATACTATTTAAAATATATTAATGATATTTAAGAGAGAAAAATATTATTAAATATATTTATGATATTTATGAGCTTTTGTTATCACTAAAATAAAAGGATAATATATACATGAGAGTGGTTCAACACCCCCCACACAGTCTCCCTCGCTCCCTCTCCCCTATCGGCGATTGTGCTAACCTTTTATTTTTTTATTTTCTGCTTTTTACTAGCCTCATCTTTGCGATTTCTTGTAGCTTTCACCACCGTAACTCCCTCCCCATCCGATTAGCCAACCTCTCTTCTCTAATTGCTCTCGATCACCGTGTCACCGTCCCTTATCTTAGGGTTGCAGAGTTCTAGAGTTAGCTCGTGATTTGGAGACCTTCCGCACATCTCTTATAAGTTGTGCGTCTTCTGAGTTAATTTCGTCAATTTACTATGCAAAGTTGATGCAGCCTAGGGCTGCAAATGCGTCGGGTTCGGAATCGGAAACACAGATTTCGATTTCGATTTCGATAACCGAAATATGGTTCCGATTCCGATAAAATCAGAATGGTTAATTTCGATTCCGTTCCGATTCCGATAACATTACCGGAACCGAAATTTCGATAAGCTAAGGTGTTACCATAGTTTTACCTTTTGAGTTTATGATAATTTATCGGAATAACCGATACCGATTCTGATTTTGATTATTTTTCAATTCCGATTTCGATTCCGATAGCTTATCGAAATATCCGATACTGATTCCGATAAGCTATCGGTATCATTTTCCGATTTCAAAACCGATAATTTTTATCGAATCGGGTCGAAATATCGGAATATCGAGTTCCGTTTACATCCCTAATGCAGCCCATCTCTTCCAGCATTGGGCCTTGCCTCAACACCTCTTCGACATTATAGCTCGGTCTTAGCTTGAAGGTGTCTGACTTTGTGCATGGACGAGTTGCTCTACATGTAGGGGTTATGTATTTGTCATGTCCCAAGTGGGCTCTTATATGATCTTCTATGTCTTTCCATTTTGTTTTGTGTTTCAGGAGTTCTCTTTCATGTAATAGTTTTTGTAATCATTTTACTTAATGAATGGAGATTTATGCTCCCTTTACCTATATTTTTTTTCTTTATTTCATAAACTCATACAAATTATGTATATATTTGTAGGTCAATAATATTATGACGAACTAGTAACATGACCACTAGCAAGATACTAAGTGGCCATAAAAAATGCTATTAACTTGATCAAATACAGGGATACTTTATCCAAAATGTGAAAACAATAATTGGTTCTTACTTGAGATACAATCAAACATCGAATTGAAATTTACTAGAGAGTGTGATTTTTTTGTGCATGTGTATATCAGGGTTCGCCGTGCCGTCGCGCATCGCGGCAGCACGGTCGAACCTCACCGTACCTGGGCGCGGACGGCGCCCAGGCACGGTCGGGATGGACGCCCGTGTTGGGCGTCCCGGGAGTACCGCCGCGATATGCGGCCCGGGCCGGTCCGGTGCAGGCCGGTCCGAGCCGATTTTGCGCGGTCTGAGGGTTTTTTTTTTTACTTTCTCTCTCACACCCGGTGTACCTAAGAGGTCTAAATAGTGTCTAATTGATATAAAATTTTAAACATAAGCTAATCAAGAGATGATAAAAATTATAGTAATTATAGTTTAATTTTTTAAATTATTTTTTCGTCAAGTAAAAATTATCTTAAAAATTATTAGATCGACTTAATCTCAATATTTAAGTATCTAAATGGGTCTAATTGAAATGAAATTTCAAACATAAGCTAGCTAATAGATGATATAAATTATAGTAATTTTAGTTTAATTTTTAAAATTATTTTTTTTCAAATAAAAAATATCTAAAAAATTATTAGGTCGACTTAATCTCAACATCTATGCATCAATAACTCCTGATATTTATATGTTTAGAATCATTACATTTTTTTTAGTAATTATGATGACTTTAAATTTGACTTTATTTTCGAAACCAAATGCCGTCCTGCTGAAGTACACAGAGCGTTCGTCGTACCGCGACAAACCTTGTGTGCACTTAAGGGTCTAAATTGTGTCTAATTATGATGAAATTTCAAACTTACGCTAATTAAGGGATGATACAAATTATAGTAATTATAGTTTAATTTTTTAAATTATTTTTTGTCAGGTAAAAATTGTCCCCAAAATCATTAGGTCGACTTAATCTAACATTTATGCATCAATAATTTTTGATATTTTATATTTTTAGAATCAATATATTTTTCTAGTAATTATGATGATTTGAGGTTTGACTTTATTTTTGGAACCACAATCAAATATAGTACCAGAATTATATTAATAATATAAAAATATTCTAAAGTTAAAGATTAATTATGTTTTATATAAGGGATCATGTCTTATGTATAATTTACTATCGCTTTTAATTTCATAGTATCATATTAATATTTTATTGTAAATTTTAAGGCGTTACAGTTTTGTTTCTGTTTTTGGATTCTTAGTGTTGATCTAATGGAATACATTGGTCATATCATGAACAACTTTCATGAAGAGTCCAAAGACTGGATCACCCTCGTTCAGGTTGTAGAGAGGCCGCACTCACTACTAATTGGATCGCGATATGAGATAGAAGGTCAAGAATAATCCACTGTATCTTTAAGCACATACCTTCATTTGATGTGATTCTAGTTGGAGCTCATAGAGGAAGTCGTGGGGAACAATTTTCATGAAGAAGTCTCGAAGGGATTTGTCCTCGTTTGAGATGTGGAAGGCATGATAATCATGTATATGTAGATCATGATATGAGAGAGAATGTGAAGAATAATCTGCTATAAATTTGGGCACAGACCATCAATTGAGGTGATTCAACTTCGATGACGAAGCTGAAGAAGAATAGAACAACTTTGACGAAGACCTCGTGAGCATATCAGCCCTTTTTCAGGTTGTAGAAGGTGTGATATATCTGATAGTTCTCGAGAATATGAGAGAGAAAGGAGAGAGAGAAATGGTGCAACGTTAAGAATGACTTCTCCTCTGGCTTTGGGGCGATAGGACTTGGTAAGCAGAGCCTCCATGGGTCTCTTCACGTGGTGGTAGTCTTTTCCTATCCTATAGAATCCTAAGATATGTTTAAGAGAGAGAGAAAAAGTACAATCTCGAGTTAGAGAGAGAGTCCATGTCATGCCCCGCCAATTTAGCAGCGGAATAAATCGGGGAGGCATGAACAACGAGTATGGTAATGTAAATTGCGCATACATTCACATATATCAGAGCATCTAATGAACAATAATTACAATAAAATATTCATTTTATTGATAATTCATCTAAACTATTACAACCACTAATTCAGAGCCAAACATAGGGCTCAATAACTTCATTACATTTGAAAAAAAATCTAAAGCAAATATCTAACTAGATTCTAAGATAATGGGGACAATCCACCGCTATGACTCCAGGTCGCTCATCACTCCAGTCCAATCCCGTTGTTGTGTGTAAGATCATCACTTGACTTACCTGAAAACACAATAACAAATAACGAAGGGTGAGCGATAACGCTCAGTAGGACTTAATATCTCGTGTAAACAAGCATGCTTTAAGTAATTAATATCTTGTAACGCAGGTTAACTAGAGAGAACGATCAAGTATAGTCAAGAGAGAAATAGTACATGATAAGAGATTGATGACATACTAGAATGATGGCATGCGATAACATGTGAACGATAATACACTTCACAAGAATATTGCAAAATTAGATTGATAGAGAAAAGACCATATAACAAGATAGCGTGTATCAAAATGATATGTAATAGGATAGTTTGTATCAAGGTGGTGTGTAACGAGATAACTTGTATATCAAGATAGCGTGTAACGAGATTGCATGTAAAGAGATAGCGTGTAAAGAGATAACATGTAATGAGATAACATGTATGGTTGCACCACGGTGCACTAGTCGAGTACGGCGATAGTCACTTTGGGACAGTAGCCATTTAACGATAGTACATTTCGTTTGAACTCCTCAGACTAATGTTATAACAGTCAGTGCTAGCACAATAATAGCACCGAAATGGTACAGTACGTCTGAACTCCTCAGACTAATATTATAACAGTCAGTGCTAGCACAATAATAGCACCGAAATGGTACAGTACGTCTGAACTCCTCAGACTAATAGTATAACAGTTAGGTGTCTAGCCAATGTCGAGATAGTCAGAACCGGTGCAATGCAGAACACCGTCAATAGCCCCTGCAGGTATTTTCGGGTGGCTCTCTGCCCCCAGGACTAGATTGGAGCCCCTCGGACAATCTCCGTGCCCTGCACAATTATGCATTCGAGTCAGTAGGGTCACTGGACCCATATTATGGCGCTAGACAGTCATGTATAGTACAAGCAATGAGAGCCACAACAGCTCAAGAGTCTCAAGAGAGTACTAGATGAATAGACGAGATAGTAGAGTGAATGTGAACAGATGAGAGTACAAGGATGATAGATGAGATAGGGGTATAATCGTAAAACAACAATAAACCACGATAGTAACAGTTGCACGGTACTAGGTCGGGTACCGACAGTCTGGTAGAAGAAGTCACATCCGCCCCACTAGCCGTGCTGTGTACACGAGCCAAGTGGTCCGGGGTGATCACAAGATAAGAGAGATCTTACTAAGGCCGTTTGGATCGTACTGATCCCTAAGAGTGTAACGGGATTTAAAGGTACAACCAACTCGTCGGCTAAGGACGTGCACCAAAGCCAAGAAGATTTACGGAGGCCTTGACAAGGAGTCCCTGGTCCAGTCAAGAGTATTCCCGAAGGAGAGGTGGTCCAAGTCAAGAGAAAGTGTGTAGTAAACGGGTCCGTCGTGCCTCGAGTGCTCGAAGGCAGAGGGATGCGATAACGGTATAGAAATCACGCGAATAAAACGAAGACATGTGTCATTTAAATAATAGGGAAATTAGGTAATTAGTTTCACATAATTTCCAGATACATTATTGAGTAATTTACTAAGGTTTAATGGCAATATGATGGTTAAGTGTGTGCAAGTGTATGAAATCAAAGGAGCATGATGGATTGTGCACAAAGCTTTTAAATTAATTCGATTCATGCAATTTATTGCACATTAATATTTATTCAGATCAAATTATGAATAACAATGTTTAATTAAGGCTAAACAATGGCTAATTAGCAAGTAGAGCAAGTGTATATAAGCAATTTCGGGTTCTGGTTGTTTTTCTGTTAACACGAGGGGTACCCGTCGCGACACCAGGTCGCGACAAGGCGGCTGGGCGCGACAAGTGAACTGGCCCCAGGCCCGGTTCAAGGGTGGAAACGCGACGGTATAGGCCGCTGCATTCTTAACGTGACGTGCCAGCGGGACGCAACCCGGCTGATCGCGGCGGGTCGCGCCGTCGCGATATCAGGAGAGTCCGGCCCTTTTTCTAGGGTTGATCAAATTTGTCACAGGGCTCTTCTAAATTCAATATAAAATCGTATAACGACCCAAAAATCACGAATCTAGTTTCAAATGAAAGTAGACACATATATCTATCATCATGCACGATTAATTTGAAATTAGACAAGATTTAACCATGATTTGAACATGTTACATTATGACGACCTAAACAGGCACAGTCAGGGTTCAATGAATTAATCAGAGATGAATACATAATGAAAAATTACGAAACTAGGGGCATTCGAAATCTAACACGAAGTACTATTTTAGATAATTTTCTCATGGTATGGGATCAAGTATACACAGAGTTTATAGGTAAACTTGAAGAGTCGGGTACAAGCAACAGATAGGGATTTAAAGATTTAATTCTCCCTCAGGAGATCAAAATCGAGCAAGGCAAGGGGCGTTTGAAAGATAATAATATGCAGTATATACGAGAATTTTATAATGGCATGATAACAAGTACATGTTGGGAATTAGAGAAAACATAGGATTTCGGTTCATGGTAATAGCAGAGCTTCACGAATTAAATTCGCCCAAATGGATGAGCGAAATACAACCAGACCAGAGGGCTTTTGAAGAGGTATATATAGGCTACCTAGGATAATGTTTACACGATTTTTTCTTGAGAGATTGCCTACCTTTCATGCGCTTAAGAAATCCAAGGGCTTGAAGACGAGGTAGAAGATGAAATCCTCTTGCTCCAAGCTCCTTCCTTCTTTCTCCTCTCGTCCTCAACTCCTCTTCGTCCCCTAGAGCTTCAACAATGATCTATGGGGTGGTAGGGTCGAATTTGGATGTGTATGGCTGGTTTAGAGGTCCTACTCTTCTAAAACTCTTCCTTTCCCCTTCAAACTCTTAATTTTCCTTATTTTATCTCTTATTTCTTGCATTATCCCACTTAATAGGATAGATGAGAGGCTAATTTCGTGGGTAAAGGGTTTGGGTAAGGTTAAGACTCTTTTTAGGACATTTATAAGCTAGTTTAGTCATTATCTTACCCCTTTTTAATTTATTTAAATATTAACTCCGAATTTACACATTTATCTCCATATTCTAGCATTAATCTACTAATTGGCTTAGGGAGAGATCTAATTTCATGGCTAATGTGTTAGGATGGGATGGAGACTCTTTTTAAGATAAGTAAG
Source organism: Colocasia esculenta (assembly GCA_014218235.1). Taxonomy (NCBI): domain Eukaryota; kingdom Viridiplantae; phylum Streptophyta; class Magnoliopsida; order Alismatales; family Araceae; genus Colocasia; species Colocasia esculenta. The sequence continues at coordinate 12,540 of JACBKR010002775.1, read as the reverse complement.
AGTTAAAATAATCATTATCTTAACATTTTCTATGTATTACTATTTTTAGGTACGAATTTAGCCTAATTACTTCCCATCTCATGATGGGCTCTTCTCATTTGGGTCCAACAATTCATGTTAGGTGCATTAACCAAACCATTACTAATTTAACTTAATGGGTATTGGTTAATTCTAATTATTCACCCTTTGTTCTTATTTAAATATTTATCACACTTATTCAAGTAACTTCATATTTTTAATTTGATTAAATATTATTCATGCAAATATTTCTAACCTTCATCATTTGGGCTCTTACTCTTGGCCCAATAACTCGTGTGAGCTTAAATATACAACCCATGTACTTACTTTACTTAATGTATTTTTAATTATCCTTTTATTAGAGAATTAATTCATGGGTCAAGATTGTTCGTTGGTCCATATATCATAATGGGCTATCGACCCATATTATTTAAAGTCTACCCACATGTTTATTTTAATTTATAATCCACTTTGGCTCATAAAATAATGAGTTTTCCGACTTATTCCTTAATTACGATAATAAGTCGCATAATTTCTTAAACTTGATCTAAATGATTTTTCTGTGCACAAATTTAATGATGGATCATTAGATAATATTATTTAAAGTATAACTATTATTTTTTTCAGAATTTTTATAGGTTTATACACATGCAATAATGATGCGTACCTTTTTAATAATTGAATTTATTATTGATAAATTTTCAATTTATCTATAATTTTTAATTAATGGATTTTTTTGGGGTACTACATCCTCCCCCACTTAAATAGAATTTGGTCCCCAAATTCATATGATATGATACGACTACCAATTTACTCGGAATATTTCATTCCACTCTATGTTGATGTCGGGTAATTGTCGACTGGCTGCTTCCCACCAAGCGCTAGCATCGCGGTCCAATGGAAGGTTGCCAGAAGGACCTTCTCTTGCTCTGAACATTGCATAACTCTAAAGATTCGTTCCATCGCCTTCACCCAATTTTCAGCTTCATCGAAATCCGGAGTTCCATTAAACGTAGGGGGGTTCATTCGTTGGAAGTTCCCGTATAAATCTCCTGTCCCATTCATTGCTCCTGCTTGAATCACGTTGTTAAGGGCTTGAGTTAACCCTGTATGGTCCTTTGCAAGCCCTGCATTTGTGCCCTCTCGCCAGCCATCTCCACTAATCTCCTACGAGCAATAGCATTAAATTTATTTCTCTCTCTCTCTCTTTTTTTTTTTTGGGTGCAAGAGTATTACTAAATTGATACATATATATTTATAAATGTATTTAGATCTTAAACATGGTTCTACCCAATCTCACATAGGTATGGTGGTTGACTTAGACACGTGTCAGGACAGTTTATCTAGAACATCCTAGACTTAAAATATCATGTTAAGGACATCCTAGGCTCTGATACCAACTGTCATGCCCCGCCAATTTAGCAGCGGAATAAATCGGGGAGGCATAAACAACGACTATGGTAATGTAAATTGCGCATACATTCGCATATATCAGAGCATCTAATGAACAATAATCACTACAAGAAATTGCGGGATTACCGACGGATGTTTCCGACGGATTATTTTCCGTCGGTAATTCCGTCGGAATTACCGACTAAAACATATCGGTCAGAAACTAGGTCGGAAGTTCCGACCGAAATATGTCCGTCGGAAATATCCGTCGGTAGGCCGACGGATATTCCGACGGAAATATTTCCGTCGGAAATACGGTCGGAAAAATAACTTTTTCTCCTCCCGCGAAACCCCCCTTTCGCTCTCCCGCTCTCTCATCTCTCTCTCTCTCTCTCTCTCTCTCTCTCTCTCTCTCTCTCTCTCTCTCTCTCCTCTCTCTCTCTCTCTCTCTCTCTCTCTCTCGGCCGCCGGTCACCGACGCCGCTGCGCCCTCGCCGCCACCGGTCACCGACGCCGCTTCCGCCACGCTCGTCGCTCGCCGCTCGCCGCCGCGACCGAAGCCCCTCGCCGCTGCCACCAGCCTCGCCGCTCGCCGCCGCCGTGCTCCGCCAGCCTCGCCGCTTGCAGGTATGTCCCAGCCGCCCCCCCCTCCCTTCCCCGCCACCGGCGACCCCCTCCCCCTCCCCTCCACCGACGACTTCCCCCCCCCCCCCCCTGTCGACCCCACCTCCCCCTCCCATCCAACCCCCTCCCCCTTCTGTCCCACCCCCCCTCCCCCTTCTGTCCACACTCCCTCCCCCTCCACCGGCGACCCTCCCCCCTCCACGGCGACCCCCCCTCTCCCTCCCCCTCCCAGCTACCCCCACCCCCACACCCTCCCATCCCCAGCTCACCCCTGTCGCCCCCTCCCCCTCCTGCAGTTCCCTCCCCCTCTTGTCGGCGACCCCCTCCCCCTCCTATTTCTCTGCACCCACCGCCACCCCTCGCCGCTCGGCCACCAACCCCCCATTTCTTGGCCTCGACCTTATACCTGGACTAGTTTATGTGTTGCTGTCTCTGGGTACTCTGAGCTCAACCAGCACCTATAATATTGCTTGGCGAACTTTATCTATTGCACGGCCTTGAGCCTTCGCTGATCAGCCAACATTGTCATTGCTCGGCTCCGAGATCCGTTGCTCGACTTTAAATCTTAGGTCGGCCAGTGCCTCCATTGCTCAACCTTCAGCTTATAACTCGGCCAGCTAGACTTTCAAACTGTATCTCATGCAAGAAGGGATAGATCTTCGGGATAGAAGGATTAACTCCCTCGATGTCACCTAGATGTGGACATCGCCATCAGGACAATTTCAAATGGAAGAGGCCAGATTTCGAATGAGAATCGCAAAGAGGCCAGACAGAACCTTTGAATGGGTTACGCCTTATTTCAATCCATCAATCTTTTTTTTATTGTGTTGTCACTGTTTTAATATCTCCTATTCAGACTGCTACTCTCACCTGTTGATGTTTCTCGATCTTTCTGTTGCTCCAACGAAAAACCAAGTACCTCCCGGCCGGAAGGATCTCTACTCAAGCTATAATCTTTCTTTTGGACCCGTCGTTATCGTCTATACTACAGCGTACAAACTAGACTATATATACGTTCTACACAAACTGTATGTCGATGTCTTATCTTGAACATTAAAAAGGTTTTGCCTTTAAAAAAAAAAATTACACATGATGAATATTAGAGCATGTGGGGGAAGAGTACTCATGCTATTCCTTTCCTTACTTCATTATCCATGCGTTGGATATTGACACTAATTCGTTGGACGCAATGAATCACAATGACTAAGGATGAAAGTACAGGAATTTTGATTTTGAAGATAAATTATGAACAATTTGGGACAATGTTGTCAAATTTACATTAACAATCATAATATTAGTAACCAAAGTAACGGTCAGCACAAGATAACATCTGAAATGCTCTCATCGAGGGAGATTCAGACCAGGTAGCCTTCTCTAAAAAAACTTATGTTATACACATCCATATAATACCATGCACTCTAATTTGGTAGTGTGTATGCGTTTGGGGTTTGGCTCGCTGGTATGGATTTCCACGGTTGGCTAAGACAATCTCTGAGAATGTATGCATTAGCAAAAAAAATACTATAAAATAAAGAGAAGGTTAAGTAGCCAAGAATGCCCCTCTTAACTAGCTGTAATTGAAATCAAATGCGCATCCACTTAAGGTTTCGTGTTGATCTATGGATCAACTTGGTCAGATTTGGACAACGAAGGCCCGGTGACAATAGTATAACTAGCTGTACTTGAAATCAAATGTGCATCCACTTATGGTTTCGTGTTGATCTACGAACCTGGTCAGATTTGGAGAACGAAGGCCCGGTCACAATAGTAGCTTGCATGGACAAGATTTCCGACTACGGGAATTTGTGTACCTCTCAACCATGAAAAGATTTTTTTTTAAAAAGGTTAAATCAAAAGCAGAAAAACGTTGTTTTTTACAAGGTAAAAGCTGAAAAAACTAGGGACGCGTTGGAGTAGGTGCATGGCAGAAGATGTGGATCAGACGAAACGTTGCTTCATCATCCTGCCTTCTCCCCACTATAAGTAGAACCCATCTGTGGATGCAGCTGGACGCACCACCACCACTACGAGCAGTACAAGTGAGCCAACACCCCACTTCCGTCGTCTCTCCCTCCTCTATCGTTAACCTCGCAATTCCCAAATGGCCACCTCCGGCAAGTCCACCACGATGTCATATGTAAGAAATATGGATATTGCCATCAAAGGAGAGATGGACTACCCTTATAGGCATCTGTGGGGAGTCAAGTTGAAGAAAAATACTTGTTATAGTCTTATATTGGCATGTTGATGATCCGCTCAAAACATTATTTTTGGGCAATATGATCCAATCAAAACTGATGGCAATAGTGTGGAACTCGAATCTTCGACTTTTGAAAGGTTTCATAGATAGGGAGGCTTTAATATATTGGAATTGAGATAATGCGATCTTAGACACGATGGGCCTGATATCAGATTATCATCCAAATTTGCAAGATGAAGTGAGAAGTGCACTGCAGGAAGTTCTAGTAGTTGTAGAACTCCACTCCCAAGTCATCAAGAATCTACTTCTATTGATGAACTTGATTTGACTACTTGAGAAATATTTGTTTGAGAATGTAAGCAATGAATCTATTATTGAAGTGTTTTAAAATATGAAAATTCGTCGAGTACATTCGTCGAGTACAAATGCCCCCCCTCCCCCTCCCCGTCCCAGCACCCCCTTCCCATCCTGGTGCCCCCCTCCCCTACAAGTTCCTTCTCCTAATTGCTTATATTCAAAGCTTTTGGTAAATTAAGTTATTTATTATTTATCTTGCTCGCTGTTTTTTTTACGCTTGACATGAAAAAAAACAATGCAATGACTTTCTTTGTTAAACATATTGTTTACTTTCACAAATTTCACACTGCAAGTTAATCATTCAACATTCGTATGTTTATTTGTAGCCATTTGAGAGATTTTTTCATATTTACCATATTATGATTTAATTTCATATTTTAAATTACTCATGAATAAAATGTGATTAATTTTTTTTTGTAATTAGTGATGAGAGTTCGCGATTGGAAATTAGACTCAAAGAAGAAAAATGTCCAACGTATCAAAGTACTTGTTTGTTTGAACGTAAAATATTTCCGCTCGATATTCGAAGATTGCATGATGGTTTACTTTTGGTGAAAGAGAAGATGACGAAAATCATAAAGATTATTCGGAAAGAAGAAAGACAAAGTTTAGAAAATAAAAGTGGATTATCTGTTATTGTTCAAGATGAAAAAGGAGTGCGATATTCTGTAATCTTACGACGCAGTTGGTGTGCTAGTATGTACATGTTTATTGGAAAAGACTGGTGTAAATTTATGAAAAATAATTGTGTCAAAGAATTGACATTCTCAAAGTTATGTCTTCCCATTATGTACGAAGAGATGTATTTGGCAAACTATATTTAGGGATATCAGTGGTTAGTTCACTCCCTAGGAAATCTACTGAGAAGCTGGTGAATAAAGAGCCGATCAAGTGGTGGTGGCCTAATATGAAGACATCACGGTTTGTGTTGTTTTTAATGTTGAATACCATTAAGTATTTATATAGTGCTCAAATTTATTTGATATTCATGTATGTTTACTCTTCATTTATTTTACGTCAACGCTTTATTTCACCCATTAGCTCTGGGACTCTCCATATAACGTATGTACGGTACTTGAATGATGTGAGGGTGTGTTGGATTTTAACTCGGGACATGACATTTAATATGTAGGAAAAATGTCGGAGAATCGGTCATGGATGTACCGTGGAATAGTGAATGGAGTTGTGACCGAGGAGTTTAAAGACGGAGTTGACAGTTTTATAGAGTTTGCATTGAGTAATACATCAGTAGCGGTTGATCCGATGGGTAACATCCGATGTCCGTGTTCGGGTGTAAGAACAGAAAGTGGATATCGACATGGGATGTGCAGCATCATCTGTATACGAGAGGATTTGTTGGCCATTATGAGTTATGGTCGTGTCATGGTGAGTTGAATATTCAGTCGTCTGCACCAGCTAATTACTTTGCCTCCACAAGTACGTACGTAGACATGGTTGTCGATGCTGCTGGTCTGGAGTTCAATATTCATGAAGATCAAACAAATGAAGAAGTGACGAATGATACAGCTCAGAGATTTTATCAGTTACTTCGAGATGCTGATGAGCCATTATGGGATGGTTGTGAGAAGCATACACGGTTGTCTGCAGTGTCGCAGCTTGAATTTGAAATCTGAATTTCATATGAGCGAGAGTTGTTTTGACCGGCTTCTCTTACTGGTCAAGAGCATGCTTCCTCAATCAGAGAGGTTACCTGCTGACTTTTACCGTGCGAAGAAGATGGTGAATGATTTGGGGCTTGGTTTTATGAAAATTGATGCATGTCCGAATCACTGTATGCTGCACTACAAAGAGGATGCAGATAAGACATCATGTTGTATTTGTAAGCATGATAGGTTCAAGCCCAAGAGAGGGGACAAGTCAAAGCAGAAGGATGTTCCGTATAAGTCATTGCGGTACTTTCCTATCACACCCAGATTGCAGCGATTGTTCATGTCCTCGAGGACAGCTGGACATATGACATGGCATGAGGAAGAGTCCGTCGCGATGAAGGTGAAATGAGTCATCCTGCCGATGGTGAAGCTTGGGCTCATTTTAGCCGTACTCATCCTTACTTCTCAAGGGATCCACACAACGTACGGCTTGGTTTATGCACAGATGGTTTCAATCCTTTCGGAGGCTCGGTGGCATCTTACTTATGTTGGCCAGTATTCTTAACACCGTATAACCTTCCGCCAGGCATGTGCATGAAGCGTGAGAATCTGTTCCTTTCATTGCTGATTCCGGGTCCAAAAAGTCCAGGAAAAAATATAGACATATATCTCAGACCGTTGATTGATGAGATGAAATTGTTATGGTCAGATGGTGTGCAGTCTTATGATGCATCCAGAAAACAGAATTTCAATCTGAAGGCTGCATTAATGTGGACAATAAGTGACTTTCCAGCCTACGGCATGTTATCTGGCTGGAGCACACATGGGAGGTTGGCATGTCCTTATTGCATGGAGGATTCTAAATCATTTGTGTTGAAATCTGGGGGAAAATCTTGTTGGTTCGATTGTCATCGGCGGTTTCTACCCAGTGACCATCCTTTCCGAAAGCAAATAGATTCTTTTATTAAAAATACAACTGTGATGGAGGACGTAGATATGGAACGGGTGTCTGGTGGAAATATGGCGAGGCGGGTCCAGAACTTACCGACTGTAACACAACTGGCTGGTAGTACTCGACAAATCCCTGGCTTTGGGAAGGATCACAATTGGGTGAAGCAAAGCATTTTTTGGGAATTGCCTTATTGGTCAACACTTTTGATACGTCATAACCTAGACGTCATGCATATAGAGAAGAATGTTTTTGATAATGTGTTCAACACAGTTATGGACGTCAAAGGTAAAACGAAGGATAACGTCAAGGCACGGGTCGATTTGAAAGTACTTTGCAAACGTCCAGAACTAGAGCTACAGCATGTTCAAGGAAAAGTGGTGCAACCTAAAGCTGCATATGTGCTTGGGGCCAGACAGATTAAGGAAGTGTTGCAATGGTTAAAGCAATTGAGATTTCCGGATGGATATGTCTCGAATATTGCGCGTTGTGTAAATGTCAACGAGGGAAAAATATACGGAATGAAGAGTCATGACTGCCATGTTTTCATGCAAAGACTGATGCCTCTTGCTTTTCGTGAGTTGTTGCCGAAACAAATATGGGGAGCAATGACTGAGCTGAGTCAATTCTTCAGGATTTTATCTGCATCAGAACTCAAAATTCATGACTTGCAAAATATAGAGCAAAATATAATTCAGACAGTCTGCAAATTAGAGAAGATATTTCCTCCAGCATTCTTTGATTCAATGGAGCACCTGATCATCCATTTACCATATGAGGCAAGGGTCGGAGGACCAGTACATTTCGATGGATGTATCCGTTTGAGAGGTATATTTCTACATCTCAATTTATTGCCATTACGACGATCTTTTATATTACTTATGTATGCATTTGAATTATTGTCGTAGGTGCATGCACGATCTTAAGATGAAAGTCCATAACAAAGCACAAGTTGAGGGCTCCATTACTCAGGCGTACCTCATTGAGGAGATATCGAACTTCTGTTCGATGTACTTTGACACGGAAATACGAACCCGACGCACTCAACCTCCACGTAATGATGATGGTGGAGATTCCGAGGTGTCAGACCGACTCTCTGTATTCAAGTGTGCCGGACGGGCGTTCGGATCTTCATCTACTCGCGCACTCCAAGACAGAGAGTTGGTAGCTGCGAAGATCTACGTGTTCATGAATTGCGAAGAACTAGACCCTTACATTCAGTAAGCTCTCCACGCTTATTCGTCATCATTTGCGTGCATTACTGCAGAACCTAACGGTTGTGTGACATTTACATTGCAGAGAGTTTGACTCGGTCATTCAGCGACAGAATCCACGTCTAACTGACGTGCAGGTTGAAAAGGAACGGGAGAAGTCTTTTCCTACTTGGTTAAGATCTCGAGTATGTGTCTAATTATTTTGAAACATAAGTGTTATGTTTTTATGCAGACTGAGTTGAAGTCATTTATTCAATGTTTGTCTATTTATCTCATAATAGGTTGAACAAGGCTTCATTCCCGATTCAAGAGTCAAACAGATTAGTTTTGGCCCCTCGAAGATTGTACGTGTCTATCCACGCTACATTGTGAATGGATACAGATTTCACACGAGAGATTATGGACGGAATAAGTCTACGATGAACAGCGGCGTATGTGTGAAGGTAAGTGCCTATAATGAAAATGAAATTGACTATTATGGCATTCTCGAAGAAGTCATTGAACTGCAATTTTTGGGACAAGACAACAATGTATTTCTGTTCAAGTGTCATTGGTTTGACCCGACATCTATTCGTCATGACACAACATATGGATTAATCGATGTGAAGCATAAGTCCAAATTGAGTACATATGAGCCATTCATCCTGGCGGCACAAGCCCAACAAGTTTATTATTCAAATTATACATCCCTCAAATTAAGAGATTGGTGGGCTGCATGTAGAGTGAAATCAAGACTATTCCCTGAGTATGAGCTTCTCCCGACTGATGATGAGCTCGAAGGTGTTAATGACAACTTTTTCCAATCAGATCGGAGTGACGCACGAGAGTTGGCAGCTTCTACGCAGTACAATGTTCATGATATAAATGAAACAATTTGCTTACATAAGGATAACGAACAAGAAGAAGTTGACCCAAATGTCGCTGAGCGGGAGGTGGAGTCTGATGTGGAGGAAGACTCCCAAGATGATGAGGATGAATTCCAGGATGATGATGAAGATGATGCTGAATTAAACATGTCTTCAGCATCTGATGATGAATATAGATAATATACTGCATATTTTGTAAGAAATTGGTGTTGTTGTTCATTACATGTTCATAATAAATTGCTACTTCAAATTGAGTGCTGATGACTTGCTATATCTTTATTTGTATCAATAGAGATATGGTACGTGGAGGACGCAGTCGGAGGGTTGCCACGTCCGTTGGCAGAGGGACTGCCTCCGCGTCCACGTCTGCCTCCCCGTCCACGCCCGTCGTCCCAGCGACAGGTAAATTTCTATATTGTTGTTTATTTGAAATTCATAATTTCTAATGTGTATGAAATTTTGCAGGGACTGCCTCCCCGTCCACGCTCGTCGTCCCAGCGACAGGTAAATTTCTATATTGTTGTTTATTTGAAATTCATAATTTCTAATGTGTATGAAATTTTGCAGGGAATGCCTCTCCGTCCACGCCCGTCGTCCCAGCGACAGGTAAATTTCTATATTGTTGTTTATTTGAAATTCATAATTTCTAATGTGTATGAAATTTTGCAGGAATGCCTCCCCGTCCACGCCCGTCGTCCCAGCGACAGGTAATTTTCTACATTGTTGTTTATTTGAAATTCATAATTTCTAATGTGTATGAAATTTTGCAGGGAATGCCTCCCTGTCCACGCTACCTTCGTCTTCTTCCTCACCACAAGGTAAACATATGTTTCAATAGATTAGTATGTTTGGTCTCTTGCAATTTATACAATAAAAGTGTACTAAATTGTTTTCAACAGAGGTGGAGAGCCAGCATCCAGCAGCTGAGGAGGGGCCTCAGCTACCAGGACGACAACCATGCTGGATCTCAGGGTAAAGTTCATCATCTCAGTGTTACTGTATTTGTTATTTAGGATATACATTTCATGTAGAAAATAATGTGGAATTGCAGGGGGAAGATAGATCTCAGTCCTGCTTCCCGCTATATTACGACGTTGATCCACGCACATATTCCAGGACCAGTGGATGCATGGAGAGAATTCCCAGTGCCAGTCCGGGATTTATTATTTGACATGTTTACGGTATTTTTATTTTTTAGAAGAGTTGAAGTCATTTATTCAATTATTATTAATTTAGGTTTATTGCAGAACATTGATTAATTTTATTTCTTTACAGCGGAGGTTCGCGTTCACGAGACCCGAGGATCTCCCTCGGGCTCGAGCCGTCTGGGAGATTACGGCCCAGACTAATTTAAGAAAGTCGATGTGGGAGGCACGGGACAAGGCAATCAAGACCACAGGGAACCGGGATCCTATGGCTTGGGTGGATTACGACCCTGTTTGGCTGCGGACGGACTATTGGGAGTCCCTTTGCGCGCGTTGGGCTGCTGGACCATGGCAGCAGCGGTCACAGGCGGCAATACGCAACAGAGCAACTCAACCGGAGAAGAATGTGCATACTAGTGGATCCGTATCTTATGCGACCCACAGTCAAAAATTGGTAAGTATTTTATTGTTCGATTCATATATACATATGGATTATTATTGTGAGACTAACTAATTTTGTTGAATTCTAAGCATCACGACCTGGAGCGTGCCCCTACTTCCGCGAGTTATTTGACCGGACTCATAAGCGGAAGGGGACGGATGACTATGTTACCGAGAGTGCCCGCACGATTGCTGTAAGTCAAGCTTTAAATTATGAATTCAATTATGATATTAAAGTAATTTGTTTTCAATAATTTAATTTTAAATTAATTTACAGGAGACGTACGACAGGACGATGGCGGAGCGCTACACAGAGGGCACTCCCCAGCCAGATTTGGATGCGGACGCTTGGGTCGAGGCAGCGGGAGTGCCGAGGAAGGGTCGAGTGTACGGCTTTGGGGACAGCCTGGATACTCATCGAGTGTTGTCCTCATATGCCAGCTCGATCGCTTCTCCGGCACACGCGAGTTCATCTTCTGCGCCGCCCGTCAGTGGTGTAGAGGACATTAGAGGCATCATTCGGGAGGAGCTACGTACAGAGCTACAGACGCAGCGGGAAGAGCTACAGACGCAGCGGGTACAGCTACAGGCGCAGCAAGTACAGATAGAGACGCAGCGGCTACAGCTACAGACGCAGTTCAGCGATATGGTTCAGCAGTTCATGTCAATAATGCAGGGAGTACGCCCCACACAGCCAGCAGCTCAGGTCAGTATTAGTATTAATTTCATATACTTAGGATTGGGCCGGGCGTCCAACACAATTGGGTCGGACGTTCAATTGACGGATCTAAAAAACACCCAAGTATATTAAAGCGTCTAAACACAACCCGGGGGTCCAAAATCCCAAATAGGGATCGGATCGACGTGCCGTTTTCTCCGACACGACCGGGTGGGTTAAAGTGACGTGTGGGAACTGACGGAATCCAATTTGGATCCCCGGATTGGGTTGGGCATTCAAAGGACGGATCTAAAAACACGGCCAAGCATATATAAATGGTCAAAACATGCAACCCGGGGGTCCAAAATCCCAAATAGGGATCGGATCGGCGTGCCGTTTTCTCCGACACGACCGGGGGGGTTAAAGTGACGTGTGGGAACTGACGGAATCCAATTTGGATCCCCGGATTGGGTCGGACGTTCAATTGACGGATCTAAAAAACACCCAAGTATATTAAAGCGTCAAAACACAACCCGGGGGTCCAAAATCCCAAATAGGGATCGGATGGACGTGCCGTTTTCTCCGACACGACCGGGTGGGTTAAAGTGACGTGTGGGAACTGACGGAATCCAATTTGGATCTCCGGATTGGGTTGGGTATTCAAAGGACGGATCTAAAAAACACCCAAGTATATATAAAAAGTTAAAACACACAACCCGGGGGTCCAAAATCCCAAATAGGGATCGGATCGACGTGCCGTTTTCTCCGACACGACCGGGTGGGTTAAAGTGACGTGTAGAAACTGACGGAATCCAATTTGGATCCCCGGATTGGGTTGGGCATTCAAAGGACGGATCTAAAAACACGGCCAAGCATATATAAATGGTCAAAACACGCAACCCGGGGGTCCAAAATCCCAAATAGGGATCGGATCGGCGTGCCGTTTTCTCCGACACGACCGGGTGGGTTAAAGTGACGTGTGGGAACTGACGGAATCCAATTGGATCCCCGGATTGGGTCGGACGTTCAATTGACGGATCTAAAAAACACCCAAGTATATTTAAAG
>JACBKR010002774.1:0-58817 GCA_014218235.1 Colocasia esculenta | reverse complement strand
TTGTACTCAATTGGGAGAGACCAACTAATGTCACAAGAATCAGAAGCTTCTTAGGACTGGCTGGCTACTATAGGCAGTTCATTAAGGACTTCTCCAAGATCTCCGTTCTTCTCACACTACTAACACGAAAGGAGATCCATACTCCTGGAGTAATGAGTGTGAGAAAAGTTTCCAAACTCTTAAAGATTGTCTTACCTCAGCACCTGTTCTCGCACTGCTAGTAGAAGGAGAAGGTTTCTCTGTCTACACCGATGCCTCAGGGATTGGGCTAGGTTGTGTATTGATGCAAAAAGAGAAGGTTTGCTTATTCTTCAAGACAACTGAAGACACATGAAGTCAACTACCCTGTTCATGATCTAGAGTTGACTGTCGTGGTCTTTGCCTTAAAGATCTGGAGACATTACTTGTATGGTGAGAATTCACTGTCTACCTCACCATAAAGCCTGAAGTACTTAGTCTCTCAGAAGGAACTCAACATGAGACAGAAGATGGCTAAATATTTGAAGGATTTCGTTCAACATCTAATACCATCCAGGAAAGGGTAATGTCGTGGCTGATGCTCTTAATAGGAAGCCAATGGCATATGTTCATAACCATCCAAACATCATACATTGGTTCATTATTTAATGTTATAGCCTAAAATTGAAGGATATTCTAAGAAAAATTTTGATCCGCAAAGAAGACTGCAAGTCTAGTCCTTAGAGAGATGCAACTATAGAACAATTCGCAAGGTTAGACTTAACTATTGAACATAGAGATGATCGAGTCTTGATTGCCAATATCAAGATTCAATCCGACTTGCTGGAAGAGATTAAAACCCAACAGATAATGATCCATTCTTAGTTCGCATCAAGGAATCTTACACAAAGACCAGACTTCGCTATGACTGAGGATGGAAGACTGGTGTTCCAAGAGAGGCATGTGTTCCCGATAATGAAGAACTGAAGAGGAAGCTAATGGATGAAGCTCACAAGACAAAGTACACTATCCACCCGGGAGGTACCAAAATGTATCAAGACATGAAAAGAATGTTTTGGTGGCCGAACATGAAGAGAGAGGTAGCTGAACATGCCACACACTGTCTTACTTGCCAACAAGTAAAAGCGGAACACTTGCGCCCTGCTGGTGTACTCAGACCGCTAGATATTCCGGAATGGAAATGGGAAAGCATTGGCATGGACTTCATCATGGGTTTACCCAAGACTCGTGGTGGACTCGACGCCATATGGGTCATTGTCGACCGGCTAACCAAATCTGCCCACTTCCTAGCCATAAAGAGTAAGTGGTCGGTAGAAGTACTAGCTGCCTTATATGTCACAGAGATTGTAAGACTACATGGAGTTCCATCATCCATAGTCTCGAATCGAGATCCGAGATTTACTCTCATTTTTGGAAAGGACTGCAAGGTGCACTAGGTACTAAACTCAACTTTAGTATCGCCTTCCACCCACAAACTGATGGGAAAACTGAAAGAACCAACCAAATAGTGGTAGATATGTTGAGATATTGGAACGAGCACCTACCCCTTATTGAGTTCGCCTATAACAACAATTACCAGGCGAGTATCAAGATGGCACCGTTCGAAGCACTCTATGGAAGGAATTGTAGATCTCCTGCATGCTGGAATGAGGTGGGAGAACAGCAATGGCTAGGCCAGACATAGTGCAAAATACAACCCGGGACATTGAGGTGATTAGAGACCGCTTAAGACTGCTCAGTCCAGACAAAAGAGCTATGCCGACAAAAGAAGTGGGACTTAGAATTCCAGTCGGTGATCATGTATTCTTAAAGGTGTCACCTACTCGTGGCATCCAAGATTTGGTGTGAAAGGAAAGCTCAGTCCTAGATTTATCAGTCCTTTTGAAGTACTCAAAAGGATTGGTGAGGTTGCATACCGACTGCGTTGCCACTGGATCTGGCATGTGTACACAATGTGTTCCATGTCTCCATGCTCAGGAAATATGTATATGATCCTACACACACATTCGTCACGAGAAGTTGGTTTTGAATAGGGACACGACATACAAAGAAAGGCCAGTCAAGATATTAGAACGGAAGGTACAACAGCTCAGGAACCGTCCCATTCACGTGGTTAAAGTCTTATGGAATAATCGTAGAGTGGAAGAAGCCACATGGGAACCGGAAGGAACCATCAGACGGAACTACCCCGATCTTTTCAATAAGACATTCCCTCATTATGATCATATGAATTTGGGGACCAAATTCTTTTAAGAGGGGAGGATGTAGCAACCTGGATTTTTCAAAAATAAAAATTTAATAATAAAAAATAAAAGCAATTAGAAAATCAAATAAAAGAGAATTAAATAAAACTCATTAAATGAAAAGAAGTAATGGGCTTTGTTAAATAGACCCATTATAAATTTATGGGCAAAATAAGGATTTTTAAAACAAGAATAATAGGAAAATACCCTAAATTCGTAACTTAATTATTACTTAATAGAAAAGAGGTATTTAATGCATTAAATAAGATGTTGAGTTAGATTTGGATTCCTAACCTACCCTAGTAGCTTGGCCACGAATTTGGCTCCCATTCTAACCCAATTAGAAGTTCTCATGCTTAGAGGGGAGAGAAAATAGGAATTCAGAATTTATGGAATTAGAGTCCAAATAGGAAATCGAAAGAGAGAAAGCATAATACTCTCTTAAAACCCCCATGGCCGCCCTAGCTCGTACCCAAGGCTTTTGGACTAGGAGGAGAGGCCAAGGAGGAGGAGATTTTGTGGGAAGAAGTCTGTCTCAAGCTCCCTCTCTCGTTCTTCAAGTTCTAATCCTAGAAGAGGAAATCGACCAAAGGTAGGCATTCTCACGAGCAAAACTAAATCAATTTCGTCTGTAGGTTGATCTAACCTCAGGATTCAAAGCCCTCTTGTCTCATATTTTTTCATGGAGGAAATCTTTTGTTCTTAATTTTTGAAGTTCTGTAAACTCCATGACCCCGAGCCCCCTTCTTAATTCTTGATCTCCATGTATACTGAACCACATGCTACAAATTTTTATTAGGATACTGATGCATGTTATGCTTCTTTAGCCCCTAAAAGCCCTAATTTTCATTCATCCTATCTTGCGAATTAATTCGTTGATCTCATCTGTGTGTTGTTCCATGTTCTTCATGAATACATATGACCAAGCATGTCGAAACCCTGTTTATTTTCCAATCCCTATTTAATGTAAGTACCCATACATGTCTAGATCAATTTGCAACTAGTTTCATGATTTTTCAACGCTTGTACATTAATTATGATTTTCTAAATCACCCTGTGTCAAATAGGGTAAGTCTGGCCCACAATCCAATACACTATTCTTTTTCTGTTGGACTCCGGCGCAGACCCTATGAATGCGATGGCCTGATAGGCTGTGATCACAGGGCCATCACGACAGTGCCCTCCGTCACGATCTGATCACGACAGGACCTGTCGTCGCGATCTGCTGCCCGATCTAATGAGCCCGTCGCGACCCTTAAGCGACCCCGTCGCGATCTGCCTACCGAACGGACAAGGCCATCGCGTTCTATACAAGACCCCGTCGCAATAGTAGTTGGCCCCCGCCGTGACCCTTACTAGGGTGCGTCGCGATCTCAGATTTTGCATGAAAACCCCCAATTTTCGATGCTCTGACTCTCTACAGTGCTTGTACACTTTGCTAACAGTCATACACACCGAAAATTACACTTGTCATAATTAAATATTTATGTGTGATTAAAATACATGCACATGATCTTTCTCTATCTATAATTTCTCTTAACACATGCACGCACTTGAACCCTCCATATGTCTTAATTTGGCATGAAAATATTTCATAATGTATCTGGTAATTTATGTAATTAAATTGCCATATTTAATAAGACTTGTCTTCGTTTCTCGTGATGTTTTGGGAATACAGTTATCGACGCTCCACTGTTCTAGAATTCCTCTAGAACGTCGAGCACTTGTTTCTATATACACACTCTCTCTTGACTTGGATGAACTCTCCGTCGGATACTCCTTCTGCCGAACTAGTGAATCCTTGTTCAAGGCCTCCGTAAGTCTCCTCTGTTCATGGATTCCCACATGGTCGACGAGCCATTTGTACCCTAACACCTATTACACCCTTTAGGGATCAATATGGTCCAAACGGCTTTTAGAAGTTCGCTCTTATCTTGAATCACGTCGGACCTCTAGACCTGTGCTTAAGATGGCCAGTGGAAGGGTCGTGGGTTCCACCTGACTGCCAACACCAAGTGCGCGTGTTGTGCAACTGCTACTATCGCATGTTTACTCGACGTGTTACGTGCAATGTCCACTAGCTCTCATCTATACTCTACTCGCTCATCTATTCATGTTCACTCTACTATCTCGTCTATTCATCTAGTACTCTCATCTATTTCTTGTACTCTCTATTTGCCATTGACTGATTGTCGAAAGATAAACAATATAACCAATGCCTGGCAATATATAAAGGGCCCGATCTGGTCCTGGGATGTGCGTCCGAAAGTGCTAGTGCCCGTGGGAGTTAAATGATCAGAGTGTTTGGCATTACACTCGAATGCTATCTATCTCGACTATCTAAATGACAATCAAAAGTGCTATATTCTCTCATTGACTATTGACAAAAGTGCTATGTTCTCTCGTTGTCTATTGACAAAAGTGCTATACCATACACGTTGTGCTATTGCTATACTTTGTGCTATTTGTGCTATGGCCATCTTGCTATTTGTACTATACTCGACACTTGTGCTATACTTAGAAAGCTTGTGCTATTTCCATCATGCGCTATCCTGCTATCTTTTACTGACTCTCTCGCTCTATCATTAGTTACTCTGCCTTTTAATACATTAATCATTTAAAGCCTGCTTGACTATTGAGATTTAAGTCCTACTGGGCGTTATCGCTCACCCTGCGTTATTTGTCGTTGTGTTCTCAGGTGAGACCGAGGATGACACATACACTCAAGAGGACGGAACAACCAGGAGTGATGTTATGAGCACCCTAGTGTCTTAGTACTATGTTAGAGTTATAGTAGCTATGTTAGAAGTTTGAGTTTTTATTTTTTACTTTTATTTCAATGTAATTGGGCCCTATAGAATGGCTCTGATATTAGTGGTTGTACTAGACATTGGAAGTTATTAATGAGAAGAATTTTCTTTAGTATTATTCATTGTGCAATGGTTTGATGTCTATTACTTACTCTGTACCCGCTTACTTGCAATTGCCTTGCGTTCCGATATTCTGTGTCGGGGCATGACACAAGATTTCAAGCGATTTTTATATTGTTATTTTAAACATGTTTCATGAACGCGACAAGGTAAACTGTCATGATTCATGCATGAAGGCGACGACATAGGCCGTCGTGATTTGCATCTTCACATGCTAGTCTTGTTCCGACTGTATACAGTGTTATTAATGCGTCGACTGTGTCCGATGCGGATTTCCAGACTTACCCGAGACCTGTTTTACATGGTATAGAGTTCATGATTTGCATGTCTTGGTTCTGGTCATTTTATGGTCTGTTTAGTGGCTTAAAAGCGGTCAACCCATTAAAAGCTATAACTACATGAATGTTATTCTAATTGTTCTTTAATGATGTGACCATTCATGCAACTGGTGATTTGCTCTTCTTACTGTTCTATCTTGCTAAAATGATAATTGTTATATTAAAATGATTGCAAACCCATGTATAGTTAAATGCATAGTTCATCTCATGCTATCATGTAATTGTTTTCCGCAAGTTGAAACCGATGGATTGTGGATTGAGACACGTGTTCACTACGCACTTGCACATCTAGGCAGCCTTTTCTTGGGGGATTGGAAACTCACGACCGGTCATTCCGTATCGGCAGTCTAGTGACCTTTCTCTTAAGACCTCCGTAATTCTTCGTACTTCGTGGATTCCCTCATGGAGACCGAGTTGGTTGTACCATTGAAGTTCCCTGGAGATAGTGTGCACTTCCTTTCTTCTCTGTTCTCATGAGTGTGATTTACAATCTAGACTTAATCCATTAATGTAAAGAGTGAACTAAAGTTTAAATTGCACTCATGCTGCCAAAATTATCTCTTGACTATTGTTATCATGCAATCATGTTCACATTACTGCTACTCGTTCTCATCATCATCTTGAACATGACATTACTATTGCTTTCATATTGAAACTCTTGTTATTGGCCATTAATGACTGTAGGTATCTACATTTAAAATTATGTGAGATGTTGACCGGGCACGGCGAGTGTCCAAGGGCTCTAGTCTAACCCCAATGACAGAGAGTCATAAATATACTGTTAACCATGGGTATAATGATTACTGGTGTTGCATCTGCGCTAGGAGTCGTGCGTGTTGAATGCTAGATACAATATCCACATACACATGTCCTAGTGTGCATTTCAAGGTGGATCTTTCCTTGGTGTACATTAGTGTCTACGTGCCTGATTAAGTGAATCATGTTAAAAGTTCGTGCTCGTGCTTGCTTGCTTGCATGATATGGCCATCCTGCATTTATTGCAATTTAAAGTGATATCTTGCGTGCTTGTTACATGACTCACTATTGATAATCTCTTACTCGTTATATCTTCTAGACCTTGCTTTATCATGATCGCTCTACCTAGCTTGTTCAAGTATCATGTTTAATGTTTTTATTCGTACATGCATATTATGACAATCATCGTGCTTACCTAGTTCTAAATTGGTAATCACTTATATCATTGCCCGCACATTGAGATATAAATCCTACTGGGCTAGTTTGCTCATTCCCTACTTTTAACCAATCTAGGTGACTATGAAATTCAAGGGGAGCAAGTCGAGGATGGGATGTGTTCGAGTGACGAGCATCCCAATATGAGAGTCTATCCCTAGTTCATATTTTGAGTGTTAGAACATGTAGTAGGAAGTGAGGAACATATGTACTTTTTTTTTATTGAGTCTTAGTCCTATTATCTAATGTTTAAGAGTTGTATTAGTTTACTTTGATACAGTGAGATGAGATTTGAATACAATTTCTATTGAGTTCAATATTTGGGCCCTATTATGATGTTGTTATACACTAAGTGCGTGCTAGCTAGAGGCTTAATTGTCGACTGTTCACGTCTCGGAATATCGACTCGAATTATCCGAATTAATATCCGCTGCGTAATTCTGGAGACGTGACAACCACATTCCTTGATCTCAACAAGTACCAATGCACCGCTTACCATTTCTATGAATAGTAAATATAATCAAACGATAATTACATAACCATGCGTGAACCTATAGCCATCGGAAGACTGAATGCGATAGGGTCCTCCGTCGCCTTCAGAATGCGACGCCTCGATACGGCGCATTCTAAAGCAGAACGTGATGGGTCGGGCTTTTGCATTCTGAATGTGACACCCAGGTCCGTCGCCTTCATAGACAGAGATCCAAAACTGGGGTTCCATCTCTGGAATCCCCATGCAAACCATGCAAACGTCCATAACAAGCAGTTAAAATATTTTAACCATTACACTAGCATGCCATCTACTGTCTACAACTCATATAGTGGATCAAGCATGCTTAACTAACCATCCACAGCGAGAAACAATGTGGAATCTCCCTACCTACGTGAAATATGTGAAGAACAACAATGATTTGTCTTTCCCCACTTTGTAGCACGTCCTCACGACGAGACCATGCGAATCCAGCTCCAGATCTCCAAATCACCAAGAACCACTGCAAAACCCCTTCTCCAGGCCGAGCAGAGCTCTATTGGCAGACCTAGGTTAAAGCCCCTCGGAGTTGAGAACGCGTCACACCCTATCGTCGCGATCAGAACGCAATGGTGTAGGCCATCGCCTTCTCATCGCTGACACCAGTTGGATGCCCTGCACATGCCACGCGGCGGGCATGCAGCCGAACAACCTCAAACAGTGGTGACGTGAATGCGACACCCAGGACCGTCGCGTTCAGAACACGATGTCCAGCTCTGTCACGTTCACAGATAGAGAACCAGTGGGCATTCTGGGCCCAAATTCTCAGCCCACAAAGCCCAACAACTTGTAAACACACACCTCAAACACAAACCATAGGCCACACACTGGCCACCACAACCACTAAACCTCAGTCCGAACAGTCACTATGCTACACAAGTGGCCATGTTTTAGTGAGTCGATTGTGAAGGATCTGATACGCGGTGGATTAACCCGACGCAGTTTTGGTTTCGACTCCCAATTTGGTTCCGATTGATGGTATGAGAAATGCGTCTTTTCCAGTCATCGCAATCAAGAGTTTCCATATTCTAATTTTGGCTATTTCCTAAAATGGTTTTTTTAGAAAGTTCTTACTGCTAAAATATGCGTCCATTCATGTTGTCGCATTTATGACCTTCTTTATTCATAAGATTGATTCCGACTAAAAGATCAAATCCTTCCAAAAGCGCGACAGATAATGTCGTCACGATTTAAACTTTACATTTATAAAATTTGGCAAGAATCCAATCAATATTGGAAGTGTTCATAAGCACAACAATTTGTGTGGTCGCGGTTCTTATTGCTATGTTTCAATTGCATTGAAATGCGGAAAAAGCAAGTCGAAGTTTAGAAGCCTTTTAAACGCGACAACTTTGGTGGATACATTTCTTTTTTAAAGGTGGCCACTGTGTCCATCACAATTCATATTTTTACCCTTATAAAAGGACCCCCGTGGCCACTTTTTTTAAGAGAGCATCCAAGAGTACTGCTGAAACCCTGCTACATTCCAGAGCCTTCAAACTCCGAAGTTTGAAGAGAAGAGCCTTTCAAGCTTGCTTGGAGTGTTCTTTCATTGAAGGGGAATGATACTAGGCTTGCAAGCATCATTGAAGCATGGAGAGGAGTCTTCTTCCTCTCAGCCTCTGCTGCACCCAGGCCATCTCAGATTTCTTCTTCCTCTCCCTTTTACTTGTTTTCATTTCTCTTCTTTAGTGCATGCATCTCACCATCACATAATCACCATATTTTCTTCAATATCATCACACACATCATTTGATTCACACTCACATTTTTATGGGTTTTAAAACACCACCACAATGTGTGTTCAAGCCCATGCAAGCTTTCTTCTTGGTTCTTTTGGATTTGATGCTACACAATTTGGTCTAATCATTGCTTTTCACTTATTTGTTTGTATCTTCCTTTGCAAGGTAACCAAGAGCTAAAGTCTTCTTCGTCGGCTGGCCGGTTGGAGAGGTAAGAGTCAACCCACAACTCAACTCCTACTTTCTTCAAGTGAAGGTAACTAACCTATCCTTTGCTCTCTCCTTTGGTATCCACATATACCTAGTAATCACACTCCATATCTAGTGCATACACGCACTTCCTCTTTCTCTTTTACCTCTCTTTTCTTTCTATTAATTAATTTAAAGTATTTTATTTTTTCAATTTTTATTTGTGGCATTTAAGCACGTTCACATAACCCTCACTATTTATTAAAAAAATCCAAGAAACTCCAATTCATCTGCAACTCCATGTCCCCCCTCCTCCCCCAGCGCCAATGGTGGCCTCTTTCTCAACACATTTGCAAGCTCTACTTTCGATGCGTCTCCAATAGTAGAGCCCTAGGTAGTCACTTCTAGTTATGAGTGTCCTGTAAGCCAACTCATATTAGCGATGGCACTTGTAATCTTACCACTTTTGGTAATGATATTAATGGCATTTTCTCACTCTATATTACATGCATAGGATGATGTTTATATATTGTGATGTCCATGGGTCTAGGCAATGAGGATTAGGATCATGATGAGATCATGATAATGAGACCTATCCTCTTTAAACA
Organism: Colocasia esculenta; assembly: GCA_014218235.1. Lineage (NCBI taxonomy): Eukaryota > Viridiplantae > Streptophyta > Magnoliopsida > Alismatales > Araceae > Colocasia > Colocasia esculenta. The sequence goes on along the minus strand of JACBKR010002774.1, from coordinate 49,068 downwards.
CTGATCCTAAATACCTAGTCATAGGTAACTCGAGAAGGACATCGAGATAACCGAAAAGACCGGTGTGCTATATACATGTACATATGATGAAGGCAGTTGGTCATATAGCTATTTATGTGGAAATACTAGAGGTATTGTGAAGGTGTGCTAGTTATGAGTGCCCTGCAAGCCACCTCATCCAGCACCGAAGACCTAATGGACAACTGAGCTGCAAAAGCCTAGCACAATGATGGCTCTAACTCAGTCATCGCACACGCTGCATCCTCCAACATCTTCCAATCCTGCTGGAGAGATGACCTCTTCCTACTAAGGGCATCCGCTACAACATTCGCCTTTCCAGGATGATACTGGAGGTCGAAGTCATAGTCCTTCAGGAACTCAATCCATCTTCTCTGCCTAAGCTTTAATTCCTTTTGGGAGAAAAGGTACTTTAGACTCTTGTGGTCAGTGAACACCTCAAATCTGACACCATAAAGATAGTGTCTCCAGATCTTCAGTGCATGAACACTGCTGCAAGCTCAAGATCATGAGTCGGATAGTTTCGCTTATGCTCCTTCAATTGACGAGAAGCATATGCTACTACCCTTCCTTGCTGCATCAATACACAGCCAAGGCCAATCCGAGATGCATCCGTGTAGATAGCAAAACCCTCTACACCGCTCGGCAAAACTAACACAGGAGCCGATGTGAGTTTAGTCTTCAATAATTGAAAACTACTCTCACACTCCTCAGACCAGACAATTTTACTCCCTTCCTGGTTAGCTGAGTCAATGGTGCGGCGATGGATGAAAATCCCTCAATGAATCGCCGATATAACCCGCCAAACCAAGAAAACTCCGAATCTCCGAAGGAGTCTTGGGAATCTCCTAATCCATAACAGCCTGGACTTTCGCTGGTTCCACTGCTACACCAACACCGGAGATAGCATGCCCAGGAAATGAACCTCGCACAACCAAAATTGCACTTGCTGAATTTTGCATAAAGCTTATGCTCACGGAGAACCTCTAATACTACCCTCAAATGCTAATGATGTGTGGCCTCATTCGGAGAGTAGACCAACACGTCATCAATAAAAACTACAAAAAACTATCTAGGTACGGTCTAAACACCCTGTTCATGAGATCCATGAACGCTGCCGGGGCGTTGGTCAGACCAAAAGGAAGAACCAAAAACTCATAATGTCCATAACAGGTTCTAAAAGCCGTCTTGGACACATCCTCACTCCTAATCGTCAACTGATGATAACCAGACTGCAAATCAATCTTAGAAAAGACTGATGCATCTTGCAGCTGGTCAAACAAATCATCAATCTGAGGTAAGGGAAACATGTTCTTCACCGTCACTTGGTTTAACTTTCTATAATCAATGCATAACCTAAGTGATCCATCCTTCTTCTTCACGAATAAGACAGGTGCGCCCCAAGGGGAAATGCTAGGTGAATAAATCCCTTATCTAACAAATCTGCAACTGCTTCCTTAGCTCAGCTAATTCCGCAGGTGCCATCCGATAAGGTGCCTTCGAGATAGGAGAGGTGCCTGGAAGCAACTCTAGGGTGAACTCTATCTCTCTATCCGTGGCAAACCAGATAGGTCATCAGGAAAGACATCTGGAAACTATCGCACTACATCTATCTCCGCAAGAGTAGGTGACTCATCAGCCTTGGGTACTAATACCACGCTGGCAAGAAAAGCGTCACAACCCTTGTTCACCATTCTCATCGCCCTCATGGAAGAGATGACAAACTTCCCTGCCAAGTTGCTTGGCAAAGATGAGAAAATTCATCTTCCACACAGGAATGCGGAAAACGATCTTCTTACCACGACAATCTACTAACGCATAGTGCTCCTCTAGCCAATCCAGACCAAGAATAGCATCGTAGTCCTTCATCTTTAGCAAGAAGAAACACCCTTCTAGGACTCAATCCTCGATGCACACCGGTAAAGACGGAATACACTTCCTAGTCGATACCGTACCTGTGGGTGTGTGCACAGATAGAGGAACCTCTACTCCTCAGACTCTAGGGCTAACTGCCTAGCAAAACGCTCGGAAATGAACGAGTGGGTAGCACCAGTATCAAACAAAACCCAGCATGCACACCTAAGAAAAAAATCGTACCTTCGGTGACATGATCCGCTACTCGGCGTCCTCACGAGCTAACGCAAACACTCGAGCTGGGGCTCGAGGTCTCCCTTGCCGTCCTGTCGCTGGCGCTGCTGCTGGGGCTGGTGCCGCTCCACGCTGACCTCCCTACTGCAGTCTGGGGCAAACCTTGATCCTATGGTCGCTGCTCTCGCACTTCAAGCGCTTCCCCACCAACTTCCAACTCTGTACCACCATGTGCCCTCCCGCAATGAGGACACTCCTACTGGCCACTAGGGGAACGTTGAGAAGATATCTGACTGCTTCCTGATGCCACGGGACGCTGCGGTGACTGAAAAGCCACCTTCTTCCTCTCCTGCCTCTGGAAAGGAGCCGCAGGCCTCTTCTGAGAAGCCTTCTTCTCCTCCAAGTACTGCTCCATCTCTCCCTCCTGTCGACACGCCGCGCTGAGCGCCTGCTCAAGGGTACGATGGTCGAAAGCCACCAACCTCGTCCTCAGTGATGGTCTCAGACCCATCACAAACTTCTTCGCCTTCCTGCGCTCATCAGCTACAATATGAGGGGCATACTTCGATAGCTCGGCAAACCTGGCCTCGTACTCTAGCACGGTCATGGTCCCTGATTCAAGAGAGGAATTCCTGCTCCATCTTGTCCTGATGTGCTTCGGAACAAACTTGGCTCGAAAAGCCTCACGAACTCATCCCAACCAACCTCCACAGCACCATCCTCGAACCTAGTACGTATAACGAGGACCACCACACGTCGGCTCGCTCCTACCAAAACCACCCATAAGGACTAACCACATATCTATAATTAAAGAAATAACCACCGGATTAATTTACACATACTTGCAGCATATAGGTGGCTAAAGTGACCTTGTCATCCTCAGCGCACCTAATAGCCTGGAAGATCTTTTCCGATCTCCCTCATCCAGCTCTCAGCAAGTAACGGGTCACTCTCCCCCTTAAAAGAGGGTGGCGACATCCTCTTGAACCATTCCATGATGGAGGGTCCACCATGGTCCTGAGCTTGGGGAACTGGCGCCTGAGCCTGCCACAAAACATCATAAGCAACACATATAGCATAGCAACATAGTAAACCATCATCAAGTAAAACAACTACCCTATCTATCATTCTAACCTAAGCCTGCTGAGCCTCCAGCTGAGCCTGGAGTGCATCCTGGGTGTGGGCCTGCGTCTGCATGGCCTGCACTAAACCTGCATGACACTCCATAGTCTACTGGTGGCGGTGGGGGAAGCACAAGACCCTGGGGTAGTGCTGGGGCCTGCTGCTCACCCTGATCCTCACGCCGAGGCTCATCTCTCCTCTGCTCACCCTCACGATCAGGAACACCATGCCTACCACGTGAAGCCATACCCTGCAAAATGATTTACTCACAATTTAGAACTAGACTATCTAATTTATAACTATTTATATATGTGGACAATCTACACAGACTTAGCATACAATGAAGATGATGGTATGTGCATATTTATGTACAATTCAGCCTGATTTCTCTGATATCAATCTCTGTACGACCCTCCTTATACTGGTATGATTATACCAACCCACATCGATATAATGAACGCCGCTATAGTGGGGCATTTACCCAACAGTTATACGATAGGCTGAAATATACATAAATACATTCACATAATAGCGGAAAAGAAATAGCTTAATGTAACTTCTTATTCCATCATCCACATTCCATTCACAGTCCATATATAGAATAAAAGAATCTAAACTTTTCATAACTGAGAATGAAATAAATACATTGTCCACAACTTTCCTAAATAAGTACACAAATCCCAAAGGTAGAGCGAGTCTACTCTTATTACATACTTATGTAAAATAAAAGTACAACGCCAAGTCCAAAACAAGGTCTCCTACTCCCGCTCTGAGTCACTCCTAACTCTCCTCGGAAGAAGTAGAAATCTCTGCACCTATACGCCGAAGCAATAGTGAGTTCAAAAGAACTCAACAAGTAACACCAAACACACTAAACTTACATGCATCACATAACTTTCACATTTCATACTATGCAATAACATATAAACATGGATTTAACAATTAATTCAAGTAAAAATCCTAACATAATTTCTACACATGTTACACATGGAAATTGTCTTATACAAAATTTTCAATAACTTAAAGCCTATCACATGCTTTCTACACACTTTTCAATATATTAAACTAAGCTCATTAACTACATTCACACACACTTACAAGCTAAACATTAGTCATTTTAGACATGGAGTTTGTACACATAATAAGAGACAATTCTAGCATGGATTCTATAATCATTTTCACATGGATAACACATTTATACTCATGAAAAATTTGTTGTTTTTCTATGTACAATATTAATCTTTAAGAAGTTATCAATTTACATGCTGTCACAAGAATTCATATTAACACATGATCACTTACACAATTTCACAATTTACACATCCACTTTCACTTAAACACATTCACATTTATTAAATGCCATGACACATAGCCCAAACCACCTTTTAGAAGGACACACACTAACACATCACATATCTATCACCTAGGCATTTCAGTGATAAATCTTAGTTACTGCGCGCAGACCGGGAGAAGCCTCTCCACCCTAACCAGTGATACTTGTTCGCCTCCAGGATTTAATCCCAATGCTGTGGGACATCACGCACTATGAACCTTCCCATGGGGACTTTACCACAGTACAGTTCCACAGCCCTCTAAGGTAGCAGTGTCACTCATTGGCACATTACACATTTTTCTTAATTTCCAACACACACTTAAGGCACAATTTTTAACACATCCATTTCATGCTCACACATTTACACATTTCAGTATTACCTAGCATGGTACTACTGTTCTCAATATAAACAGATTCGAAATAAGTCTAATCATGCTGAAATGAGTAGATTTCATTAACAACTCATTAATATGTATTAATTGATCAATGCTCACCTAAAACCAACATATGTAGTTACTGTCATCATTTCAGTACGAAAATTTAACCACTATTTTCTACAGTTACCCATCATGCATACTAAATTTCGCATTTTTCTGAATTACCCACAATTTATGAAAATTCCAACAGTGGAATCACATAAGACTAAAATAACCAAACTAACATGGATTTTCATTGTTCGGATTCACAATTCATTATATACTGTATACTGACAGTTCTAATCAGTGGCAAATTCTATAGATTTAACTATTTCCATGTCATTTAATAGAATTTCTTCACTAATTAAGCATGCTCACTATTTTTCAGTTCAGAAAATCTAAAAATTTACACCATTATCAGATAATTCCCAAATGTAACAGTATGAACTGAAACCCATAAACATTTCACAGAATTTTGATGACACTTCGATTCCACACATATTGCACAAACAAAATTTTACAAGATTAAACCTGTTTACATGCATTTCAGAAATTTTAGATAAATAGGTATTCCACAGAAATTCATAAATTTGCACAGCATGATCCAAATAGTATTTTATAGCATATCACTTTTACATTATATCCTCATATGCAGAAATCCGAAAAATAGGTCATATAAGTCATAGTCAGACATGCACACTATTGCAGTCTGGTGAACTTGACGGCATGCATGTGGTCGTCTATCAGGTTAACGGCAACAAAGGTTGCTGCCAACTCAAGATCTTAACGGCAAGGGATCCTGTCGTTAAGTTGTTGTCTGTGCAAAACACAAACTGAACGTAAAATCTTGGTGAAATTGGGTTCCAGAACACGAATAAAATTCCAGAAAAATACCTAGGACCTACTAGACGTATGTAAGAGTGATGTGAAAGGGTACTTGCCTCTTGGAAAATCCCCAAGGAACGATTTAAGCCAGAGAAGCCCTCCTCGGCCAAAGCTAAAGAGTCCTCAAAACTCCCTTGATCCGAGTTCTGTGTTGATCTCCTCTGCACACCAGTGGGGAAGCCGTTCTCGGATGTTCAGAGCCCTCTCTAGTCGTTGTAGAACGTCGGATGAAGCCTCAAATCGCGGGATCAAGGAGTTTCAAAGTCGAGGTTCGCACATAAAATGCTTGGGTTTTTGACAAAGAGTCAAAAGGACCTAACTGAGCCCTAATCCGCCTCTTTTATAGGGTTGAGGTTTTTAGGAACGCGTTTAGGGTCTAGGTTACCGTTGGGGGACGGTTTCCTAAACCAAGGCGACATTTTCGGAGGCATTTCCGGATCTGAAATTGCAACAGATCTGGGAGGTAAACGTCAACATCAATAGCCGTCAAATCTGAGTAGGCGTCCATCGATGTGGCCGCTGATTTATGGTCAACGTCAACTGATGTTGACGCCAACTAGCCGCCATCAGTTTTAATATTAACTCTGCTGGTAATAACCAATGTTTAAAATTTTTAATAGTTTTTAACACAGCTAGAAATTCCTTTTCATAGTGGAGTAATTGATTTCAGCTTTGCTAAATTTTCCAGAAGTATATCCAACATATCTTTTAAGGTTTCTATAGTAACAATGCCTGCCCAGAAAGTTTGACTGGCATCAGTGGAAACTGTTAATTTATCACCAAATTTCAGTGGAGGGGGTGTGGAGGCTGTGGATGTGAAATTGGATTTCGGAAGTGGAAGAGGAAGGAGAGGAGAGAGTGTGGAGATGGAGATTGCAGAAGTAGAAACGGTCTATTGTATTGCTTAGTCTATTTCTCCGTGCCCTTCACAACCCGAAGGGGTAGGTTACTTATAGCCTTGGAAGAAGAGTCCAGAAGGCTTATACAATCTTATCAGTAACACTATACAAGATGCATTCTTATCTTCGTACTGTTACAAAGGACAATTATTGTTTATCTTTGCTGTAGCTGTCACTGTAGATGATTTCTTCTTTTCTTTAAAGTAGATTCCTTCTTATCTTCAATCTTCAGATATCCTCCGGATTGATGTCCATATCAAATACATCCTCATTGCTATCTGCTTGGTCTGCTGGTATTTCATAAAAAATCTGTTGACTATCTGGTCCCAACAGCTGTTCTTCCAACTTGATATCATTTCCTTCTTTATCCTTTATCATTTTACACTTATCAACAATTATGAGTCGTCCATTGCCCCAACTTGGTGCTGATGGAGGAAACTTGTAATAATTTTTGATAAGTTGTAAATTCTTCTTTTGTTCTTTGCGCCAATGGAACACAAAGTCTTCCGGAAGAAGTTCATATTCCAGATAATATGAATTTTGAGGACTCATTTCCCATATCTGTAGAGCAGGATGAACGGTCCCTATCTCTGATTCTGGGAATGATGATCTTATGGAGAATTCAAGGGTTTGGATTAAACTGGGTAGCCAATTGACTATGGTTTTAATTATTAATGGGAAATTAAGATCCATTGTTTGCTGACGTGAGACTATTATACCTTGAACCATTCCTTGTTCAATTGCATAGATGGTTTTATTGTTAACTTCTTCAAAAGTTAAAAATATGCGCTTCATATGCCATATACTTATGATATTTGCTGAATATTCATTGTATATATCTGGGATGGAATCGTGCCAGATCCTCTTCTCTATATTCTGAAATATTTCTAATGGTAATTCATATTGACAGTATTTATATAAGGCTTTTCTTTTCTTTTCTTCTAGCCTTGGGGTCCATATATCCTTCTGATTCAGGCTATCAAATATTGCTAGTTGTTCTGTAAAAGAAGCCTTATCAACCCATGATTCTAAGAATGGGAGAATATGATATATTAAAAGTTCACGATATGAACTCTTTAAATCTACTATTTCTCTCTCAATAGACATTATTTTCTCTCTTTGCATATTTTTCTCAGTAGAATATGTTTGAAGATAGTTCTCAAGGATTCCAAGGCAATCATCTAGTTGCCTTATTGCCTATATATATGAGGTATTACTTTGTAGTCCACCTGTGGTTTTCCAAAGATTATTGATAATATCAAAAGCATATCGGGTGAGATTATTATTACATCTATATGTAGATTTGCCTTGTGCAAGGCTATGAATGACCTTTTGATTCTGAATATTTGACATATCAATATTAATAGACCCTTCAGCAAAGGCTAAGGTTATTATGGGACTGGACTTGACATATGGTTGTGATATTCTATGAAAATTATTTGAAGGAGGGATATTCATGGCTGCTCTCAGAAAGGGAGACTGTTCCATGTCAGATATCTTGATGTTGTTTCTGCATAGGTCGAGACAAAAAATCAGCAATAATATTTTGATAACCAAGAATAAAAGAGATTGAATAATTAAAATCTTCTAATTGCATAAACCATCTAATTCTGCGACTATTTTGATCTTCCTTTCGATTTTTAATGTAATGATATAACCCCTTGTTATCAGTTTTAATATTAAACTCTGCTGGTAATAACCAATGTTTAAAATTTTTAATAGTTTTTAACACAGCTAGAAATTCCTTTTCATAAGTGGAGTAATTGATTTCAGCTTTGCTAAATTTTCCAGAAGTATATCCAACAATATCTTTTGAGGTTTCTATAGTAACAATGCCTGCCCAGAAAGTTTGACTGGCATCAGTGGAAACTGTTAATTTATCAGCCTGGGTAGGAATTATGGTTTTTGGGATCTTTGTCGTAATGGATTTTAAGTATTTGATTTCTTGATTTTCTTCCTCAGTTAAGGATATTTTAATTTTATCTGTTTCCCATCTGGATACTATCTTATTGTTGTCTTTTTTATACTTCTTGTTCTCAGAATTGATTTTATTTTGTAAATGTTGAGTTAACTCACTTAACCTTGGAATATATCGTCGCCCATAGTTGAGTATCCCTAAAAAGCTTTGTAATTGTTTTAAGGTAGTGAATGTATCTGGAAACTCTTTTATCTTAGTGATAATATGAGTTTGTAATTCGATCTGACCTTTTGTAATAATTTTTCCTAAGTATTCAATTTGTTGTTTGCATAGCTCTATTTTTTTAGGAGCTAAGATTACTCCATGTTTAATCAAAATACTACGCGCAATATGAAGATGTTGAACATGCTGCTCATATGTATCTGAAAAGACAAGAATATCATCTATGTAAACAGTAATGAAATGGTCATAGTCTTTGAACAAAGTATTCATCCATTTTTGGAATATCTGAGGGGCATTTTTGATACCAAAAGGCATTATTAACCATTCAAGATGTTCATAAGGGGTACTAAAAGCACATAATTCTTTTGTTTCTTTATCAGCAAGTTTAATTTGCCAAAAACCAGATTTAGCATCAAACTTACTAAACCATTGTTTATTTTGTAATTTCTTTATAATACTTTCACAGCTAGGTATATGAAAACCATCAAATTTTATGTTTTTATTAATTCTTTTATAATTTATAACCATTCTAGCTTTTCCTCTTTTTTGTTCAGAATAGTTACGTACCATGAATGCTGGAGATGTATGAGGACTCGAACTATTTTGGACAAGAGGTATTGTTTTTAATTCTTTTAATTGATTCTTAAATTCTTCAGTATCTTGTTTTGAGTAGATGAGAGGTTTTGTTCTTATATTTTTTCCTTTGCTTTCAGGGAGTAATTCTAACTTACAATATCTGGGGCTTCTTTCAAATAGTTTTAATGGGTTATCAGAAAAGAGTTCTGCCAAACTATTCATAAACTGATTCTCAAAGGTTTCTGAAACTGTTTTGACTATATATTTTTTGTTTGAGTATAAAATATCTAGGAATTGTTATTTGCCTTTGATCCTTAGTAAAAATGTTGTATAATCTATCAATCGTGATTGGAGAATATAGATTTATAAAATTGTTTCCAAGGATCATTTTTCCTATAGATTGATCAATAAGATATAATTCTGGAATTATAAATTCTTCCTCTATGTCATTCTTATCTGAGATGTATATAGGTACTTCTCGAGCAACATAGGTAGAAGTTATTTCTCCTATGATTCCAGAGAAATATTTAGGTTCTACTAATTGTTGTTTGTATTTATCTAACCAGGGAACATTGTCTGTTATAGACTTTGTGGCACCTGTATCTATAATGGGAATTAACATATGAACCTTATTATTTGGTTCTCTGATATTTATTATAATTCGATTTGTCTGTTTGGACAATTCCATTCAACTTGTTTATGTATAATGATATCTATCAATTTCATTTTATTTAATATCCTAATCATTGCATCTGATTCACAGTTTCTAATTATGACTTTTATTTCTCCTGAGTAAGAAGGTTTGATTACACCTTCAATGATATCTATATCTACATTTTTTAACCATCCATTCTTTCCTTTTATAATACCAAAATATGTAGGTGGAAATTGAAAACATATTCATGTGGAGAGTATTACTCTTTCTTGAGGAGGTATTGTAATAGTTTCATTATTACTAAAGATGGTAAATCCTATTTCTGATTCTTCAGGCCATAAAGCATTAGAATTATATTTAATAATATATAATGCTTGATTTTTATGAAAATATATTCTTTTGGGGCAAGCTGTCTCCATTCTTATGGTACTATAAGGTTCGATAGTCCTATTAATTGTTATGGGTTTTTGATCAAAAGTAAAGGTAATTGTATTAGGATTGATTGTAATAGGTTGAATTTTTTCTAAAATATCATTTCCTATTAGTAAAGCAATTGAATCTTGCTTGTTTGCATAAATTTGATCAAACTGAAGATTATGAGAAATATTATTTACATCTAATATAGATAAACAAGAAATACATCCTTCATATGTAAGTTCTATTATTTTATTTTCAAAAGTAATATATTGTCTTTTTTCTTGTGCAGGTCTGACTTGATTTTCTATAGCACTTATGTTGATATGCGACATTGATGCTCCTGAATCTATTAGAGCATTTACTGTTTTTTGCTTATTTGCAACTCCATAAGTTATAGTTATCAAAATTGTAACTAAGTTTGCATATTTGCTGGATATTACAACATGTTCTTCTTTAGGAAGATCATGACTTGGATCATTGCCTAAGTATCTCTGTAGGCTAAAGGATTTTCTGGCTGATTTATAGTTACTGGAAGATTCTCCTGTATCACTTAGAGCATCTAAATCCTTTATCTGTAGTTGTCTGGGTAGAGTAAGGGATCTTTTAATTTTAATTGAATTACCGTCTATTATTAGTTTTTGTTTAATATCCTTTTGTTGTTCTCGTAGTTTATCTATTGATATGTACCAATTTTGTGGTAATGTTATAGCTTCTTGTCTAGGTTCTATTATTTCAGAGTAGCTAAGTTGATCTTCTAGCATAATGATATTTTCTGGTAAAGGTTTAGTAGGAATATCATTATTTTCTGATAAAGAAGCTAATAAGTTGGTAGTTATTGTCAAGGGTTTACTACCCTTCTGCATTTGAATACCAGCTAACTCATGATAAATAAATAGACTTTGATCTATATTTTTATCATTGAGACTTATAGCATATTGGGGAAAGATTCTAAACTTTAGGTATTGATAGATCAGATTACTCTGAATCATTCCTATAATGGATTGTGATGGAGTAAGGAGTCTATTATCTGATATAATGATTGTTGAAGGAGAATTTATTCCTCTTCTAAAATTTGCTTTTATGGTAATGTCTATACATCCTAAATGAAGATACTTCATTTTTTGTTTCTTCTTCTCATTTATACTATTTAACACTTGTTTTATTTGTTCTTTGTTTATTATTTGTATTTTTGTTGTATTACTATTTGTTTCTTCTGAGTCTGTGACTCTTTCGAATCTTTCTATAAAGAATTTATTTTGCCTAAGAAAATTCCATTTGAAATTATATACCTTATTTTTTTCTATTAACCATGATGAATTTTGAATCTTATTATAAAGTGATTCATCAAAGATTACTAACTGTTTATTTGAATCTTCTGTATCTTCTTCATGAATAGATAAGTTGTCTAGTTCTTTATGACTAGAACTTACTATTTCTCTATCAGAAACCATATTTACATAATACGTATATTCATTATCATCATTAAATTCCATATCATTATCTCTGAATTCATAATCAATAAATTCTTTTGCCATTCCATAGGAATATTCATATTTTCATAAAATCTTTCTTCTGTATCCATAGAATCATCTAAAGGATTTTCATCTGAATCTATTTCAGCTATTACACTTTCTATTTCATAATCATATAATTCTATTTCTTGTTCTGAAATAATAGATCCTGGTATAATTTCATATAATTCATTAACTATATTCATATCTTCTATTAGATTTGATGTCTGTTTTTTATTGCGACATTCATTTGCATAATGATCTATTTCACCACACTTAAAACATTTACATTTTTTCTTAAATTCAGGTTTTGGCTTTAGATATTGTTTATTTTTCTTAATATAATTCGGTCTTTTAAATTGATAAAATCGTTTATATCTAGGTCTTTTCCTATGAATAGGGTGACCAGAAGGAAGCATATGTGGTCTTGGACGTGGATTATATGGTTTTTGATTATAGGGTATTAATTGTGAGTATCGATGTTTAGGCGGTTGGTTGCGTACAGGTTGACAACCAAAGACATATGTAGGAGCTATATCTTGGCAGGCTTGCTTAGGAGTTCTTGAAGCCTTTAGAGCATTTTTAGAGTTATAATAAGATTTTTGTATAGCTGCTGTTTGCAGCAGTATGATATATTTCTATCGCACATTTTATTCGAGTGGCCATAATTTCTTCTGTTTGAGATTTTAAGGATTCTTTATCTAAGTCTATTTCGAAAGTATGATTATAATTATGTTCTTTAAAATTTTCATAATTAGTATCATAGAATTGTTGTATATGTGATAAGATTTCCGTAGTTGGATTTGCTAAATAAGTATTAGTTAATTGTTCTATTTTATTTTTATTGTTTTGAAAAATTTTAAAATCTTCTTCTAAAGTTAAGATAGACTCTATAGCCTTTTGTTTAAGGTCTTTTTTAGGTGGATTTAGAATCTTATGATAGTCAATATAGTTTCAGGCATAAACCAGTTTGATTTAACCGGAGTATTAACCCTTGGTTTGATTTTCATCTCTTCTAGTTGGGATGTTATTTTATTCAAAGATTTTTGAGTTTCTACTTGATAATCTACTATAGTATTTTGCTGATCATATATATTTTGAAATTTTATTTTTAATTGATCACTAGCTATTGTATTATGAGACTTATGTTTATAACTACTTGGTTCGGATTCATAACAAGATAAAACTGGGGTAGAGGATTCTTCTACTGCTTTTGTTGTTGTATTTTCTGTCGTCTGTGGAAGAGCCATAGATATTCCTAAGTGTTCTGATATTCCCTCCTGCTCTATGACCTCTTGTCTGAGCTCTGAGGTACTACACACAAGACTAACTTAGTACTACACACTACGACACTCAACTTCAAACAGAAAAACAGCAAATTATAACAGTAGTTGAATACTTACTTGGATGATGAAGCTTGCGAAAGTCGAACTGGTCTCATATTTCTTGCTTTCGTAAAATTTCGTGAACAAATAGTATTCTGATCCAAATCAGAAATGAGCATACGAGATTGTATGTCTATTTGCGGATGAGATCACGAACCAGCAAGATTATGATTAGAAATGATATAATCAACTGCAAAATAACATATAGATTATCACAGACTATTATGATCAACTGAGGAAGAAAATCAAGAAATCAAATACTTAAAATCCATTACGACAAAGATCCCAAAAACCATATTCCTACCCAGGCTGATAAATTAACAGTTTCCACTGATGCCAGTCAAACTTTCTGGGCAGGCATTGTTACTATAGAAACCTTAAAAGATATTGTTGGATATACTTCTGGAAAATTTAGCAAAGCTGAAATCAATTACTCCACTTATGAAAAGGAATTTCTAGCTTTGTAAATAAGTATTAGAAGGAAGTCTGTAGTAACAATGCTTGCCCAGAAAGTTTGACTGGCATCAGTGGAAACTGTTAATTTTTCAGCCTGGGTAGGAATTATGGTTTTTGGGATCTTTGTCGTAATGGATTTTAAGTATTTGATTTCTTGATTTTATACAGACATAAGAAATCACCCAAAGATGAAAAATCAAGGGCCTTACAAAGGATGCCTTGTTTGAGTACTCCATTCTTTGATGCCAGACTTATAGGTCTAGAAGTCTAGTATCTAGTACAACCAGTTATTGGGAATTGTAACCAACCTTACGAGGATAATTGTTTGTCAATAAAAAATCATCCACTCTCGGTATCATGAGAAGAATATTCTGTTGTTCTTGCTCAGAAAATCTCTAGTCAAGGTCAATTGGATTGAGAGAGAAAGAGTTCTCTGGGAGAATCTAATAAGAGAGAAAATCGAATGGATTCTATATAGGCTTGACAGTACCATGCCTAACATACGGTCTCTGGGATATTAGTTGGATGAGGGACTAAACAATACGGTAACTATGGCAAAAAGTTCTGATGGATTTGATCCCCCTGTACTGTTTGGGGACTATGGCGTACTAGCTTGGTACGTCCATAGTCGTTGAGTGAGTGAATTATTATAGAGATAATAATTCACTAAATCAGAAAGAGTTTTAAGTCAAAAGGGTTTTGATAGGTGCAACTCATGGCAAGCTCGATATTGGGCCTAGAGGGTCACACACAAAAGGTGGTTGACACAACGATGATAGAGGATTGGATAAGAGTTATCCAATTGGCTCTTCTTGACCGAGGATGGAGTAATGATAGTCTGTTGCCAAGATGATTCTGGCGACATGATCTACTATCTCCAGGATGGTTCTGGCAATAGGATCGATTGTCGCCAAGATGGTCCTGGTGACATAGTCAATTGTCGCCAGGAATCCTGGCGACATGATCAACTGTCACCAAGAGAGCCTTGGCGACAGTGACCTATGTCACCAACCTTGTTTGGCGAACCTATATTGTCGTCAACATAGGCATGGCTGATTGTACTCCGGGCTGTACACAGCATGGCGCACATTTGCAACAACCTACTCCTTCCAGAATCTTCCTTCGGAGTTCAGTGTACTGCAGCAGGGCATGGTATCATGTAGAGCAGAGATTAGATCAAGTGTGTGACAGCACATTTGAAGAGCAAAGACACCTGGAGCGACTACCTTGGCTATTTCCCAATAGAGGATTTCATAATGAGGCCACTGTTTATGAGGACTATCGAGTTCAGGGTTCACACCAGAGAGGACAGAGACTTGTGTTGACTGGTCCTGATCAGATGGTGGTGTACCAGCCACACCGATGCCAGCATCAACTAGGAGTACCATTGGGAATCCCAACTTCAGCTCACTATGCTACCATGATCATCCCAAGCAAGAATGAGAAGCTGATGAAGAAGGCTAGGAAGACATGCGAGAAGTACACTATCAGCCAGAAGGTGGGACAGGCAGTGTAGGAAAACTAGAAGGGCATCCTGGCTTATGAGGAGTATGTGGACACCATTTGTCCAATCTCATGTGACTTCTTCATGGCTCGCAGAGCAAAATGATGTATTCTTTTCAATCCAATAAGTGTAATACATAAGCCTTAATGAATAAAGAGTTTTGTTTTTGACTCATGGTGTAACATTCTCTTGTGAATTGAGCTTTTTCTGTGTTATGTAAGGCTACTGTGAGCGATCAGTTGATGTCCACATCGATGGACGTCAAGACCAGGTCGATGTCCACAAAATTTCTGTTAACACCCAGAAAGAACAGTTAACGTCCACATCAATGGACGTTAACATCAAAGTAGATGTCCAGAAGCATGTCGTCAACAGTGGTACGGTGGCCTGACATGGCGCCTCGAAACAAGATCTTGACGTCCAACTCCTTGATGTTAACACCAACTTAGCGTCAACTTCCTTGACGTCAACTTCAAAACATAGCTTTTTCTCACCCAACGCCCTCTCTGGTGCCTCTTCACCCCATCCTTCTTTACTAGAGCACCCTTTCGTCTCCCTCTTCCTACTCATTCTGACTTGTTCTCTTTAAACAACCAAACTTTGAGATTGTTCTTCTCTCATTCCCTCTCTCTTGGACTTGAACTTGGACGATGGTAAGGGAGAAGAAACAAGCGACTTGTTCCCAACCTCGCGGATGGAGGAAGAAGAAGCGACGACGGAGGGGTCGTCGGAGGGGGTGAACTTCGAGGGGGAGGAGGACCCTACGGCGGAGACCAGTGGTAGTGGGCCGGAGGGGAAGGATCTGCAAAAGGCAATCGAGGGAAGGAGGAAGTTACGGAGGCGGAGGCACCCCAGAGGGTCCCACATCGGCCAAAGGTAAGAAATGGATATCTTATCCCCCCTCCATGTATGTAAATAGATGTTTGTACAAAGTGGAAAAGAGGGAGAAACAAGGGAAAGGCCGTCGGGTTCATCAGGAACTTGACATCAACGAAGTTGACGTTGACGTTGAGTTCCTATAAATGGCTAGGTAGTTGCTGTCAACAGGAACTAAACGGCAACAACCTGGAAATTTATTGGTGAACTTAACGGCGACACACTGGACATCTACCCTCAGTAAATGGCACACCTCTTGCTGTCTAGTTTTTGCAAACGGTAATCAATGTTGACGTTAACTTTGGGTGTTTCTGTGTAGGGAAAAGGCAGAATGAGGATCTAGGTGGCGTGGGACTTGTGCTAGGTGTGGTACAGGGTGCTGTCGGAGGCCCAGCATACTCGAGTTGCACAGATGGGGTTCGGGCACCTGCTGGAGGTGCGACCCTTCCACGTCGATGTCCCGTACATGGAGGCATTGAGGGAGAGATGGGATGAGGACTGCAAGGCATTCATCATGCATTGGGGACACATGATACCCACATTGGAGGATGTGGCATATCTCATAGGACTGTCGATTCAGGGAGAGCCACTGGAAGGACAGGAGAGGTGGGACTACCACGACGAGGTGGTGGAGCTATTGGGACCGGAGTTCGTGGCCGGATGGAGGAGGCCAATCTGGAGCATCCTAGTGGGTGCCCTTTCCGATGCAGTGGGTTTGAGAGGGGGGAGGAGGGGTGCCTTGGAGGAGTTCGGCATCAGAGTGCGGGCGTCAATTCAGTTGGGAGGGCGGAAAGAGGAGCAGTCCGTGCAGATCTTCATGATGTACCTCTTCGGAAGGCTTTTGTTCGCGACGCAGACATCCCAGATGAACTACAAGTTCTTACTACTGCTACGGGACCTGAGCTAGGCAGGCAGGTACCCGTGGGGTGCCGGGGTGCTAGGACACCTCTTCTCCCTTCTTCCTAGCAGCTCACGATGGTCTCAGAGCACTGGGGGATTCACCCCCTTCCTTCAGGTATGCAATTTTTTCTTAATACTCATCATTGACTTATATATTGTGCCTGACTAACATGCTTCTTGTCTTGCAGATCTGGGGCTATACTCGCTTACCTCTTAGACACGAGGTATAGATGAAGGGGATCCGGGCCATGGTACCTCTCATGGCTCGGTGGGAGGTGACGCCTGATCTGAGGGTGACGGATCGGCACGTCAAGGATGTGTGAATATGACTAGACCACTTCCCCCATGATCAGGTATAATCCTCAACTTAAACTCTCCTGCTTTCATCTGGTACTTGATTTTGACTTGACTGTACTGACCAGTGTTCTTCCTTCCTTGAAGGTGGTGTGAACCCTTTACAGGGGGGAGGCAGACGCTTCTCACCCAGCCATGGTGGCGAGGCGCACACTCTTCGACCGCCACCTGCTGCTGCTCTGCCTGGAGACCTACTGTAGACACGCAAATTTGGCTCCACTGCGGGCAAATTTCATATTGCGCCATAATGCCACAAATGGTCTTCATTTTTCCTTGAAAGAGTACTTTCCCTATCATTCTAGATCACCCCCATTCTTCCTCAGTGCTTCCCCTTCATTTTCGGAACCCCTCAGGCACTATAAGCTTCAATTCCTTGTCGCGATGGGTATGGCAACCGCATTATGAATGGCATCCAGGATGTTGGATGCGATTCAAGATTTTATCCCGATGGCTATATAAGGCGCAACCTTAATGCGACGGCCTCCGGGGGCGCAACATGAACACGTCGGGCATACCGGATGCGTTTACCAGCACATTGGAGTCGCGTCCAGTATGACCGCCGTGATTTGAAAGTCAAAAAGGCTATGCCCCGGAAGTTGCCGCACTTGAGAGCCTACGCCGACAAATTGTCAGAAAATCCTGTAATCGCGTCCCGCCACCCAGACACGATTCAGAAATGTCTAACCATTATTTCATATCAGCAGATGAGTTGATTGCCTCGGAAATTGCCTCTAAGGTAATCGCGTCGGCCGTAGCCGCCGCGTTTCAAGTTGTGGCGGCTATAGCGGACGCGATTCCATTCCTTATCGCGGCGTCCTGAAAGGACGTGATTCAGAGACACTGACGGCAGTCAGATGTCTATCTCATCAAGTTGACTTTCTGAATTGCGGCCTGCCGCCCAGACGCGATTCCATCCTTGTCGCGGTGCCCATACCCGACGCGATTCAAGTCGCGGCCTGCCGCTCAGACTTAACTCAACTCTTAATAGCAGCTTCCTGTTTGGACGCGATTCAAGAATCTGTTGCCTATAAATTGGACCCGAGGGTCATTTGTTCAGGGGGGTTCCACGAAGCGGCGAAGCCCTGCCGGATCCTCGCCTCGACTTCGAGCTATTCCTCGCCAAACCATTCTTCTTCCTTAGAGTCCAACGCTGTCTTCACCTTCTTCCACGTGTACCGGAGTGGAACGAGGCAGGAGCATCCTCCTCCTCTTCTTCCTCCATTCGTCCAACCGGCAACGGCCCGTCATGCCGCACTGACATTTGGGGAAGCACCCCCCCCCCCTTTCTCTTTCTCTTTTTATTTGCATTTCTATCTCCTCCGGGCCCCCACTTGGCCCTTTACACTTCACCTCCTCTGGGCCCCACGTGGCCCTCCTTTAATCTCTTTTTACACACATGCATACATACACACACACACCTACATTTAGGGGTTAAAAGCCACCATCCAGTAAGTACGCCTCCATGTTCTTTTATTCTTTCATTTCATTTATTAGGAATGTATACTACACGTGGCTAATCCCCTCTTTCTTTACTTTTCTTTGTTATTTTGTCAGGGTAATCAAATGAGGAAAATGCACTCTACCGTGGCCGGCTGTGTTCATAGAGGAAGATAGGACCCACATCATCCATGTGCAATCTCCACGCTAAAAGGTACGCTCGCGATCACTCCTCCCATCTCGCACCCCTCGCCGTGCATCTCCCTTCGGCACCTCGTGTGCCTGGCGATCACGTTTCATTTTCTTTATTTTACACTTTTCACACTCCATATCCACGCACCACACATTGACCCTTCTTCTTTTTATTTTTTTTCCCTCCCTCTTTGTGTACTGTTCTTCGTCCCCCTTGAAAAGGAGCGAAAAACATAACCTACAAATTGGCGATCAAGGTGGGCTCTTTTCGCATTCCTTTTTGATTACCCTCCTCCCTCTTGTGCCTCACGTGGCACTCCTCTTTTATATTTATTTTTATTTCGCAAAAGCTGCCGTGTGTTTAGTTTCAGTTTCCATTTTTCCCTGTACATTTCTGCTCATTTCCTGCCTATTTTGGTCCTCGGGTTGGCTTTGGAATCGCGTCCAATAAGGGACGTGATTCAATTTTGAGAATGCGGCCGGTTGACCAGACGCATCTCCATTTTATGTCATGGTGTAGGAGCCGACGCGTCACTATTTCTTTTTTGTCGCGCCGACCAAGGCTGACGCGTCAAGCTTGTCTGGCGGCCTGAGCCGACGCGTTCATCGCCTTTCCCTTGTAAACATACCCTGTGTTTTACTGCTTTCCTTCCTGCTTTCTTTTTTCTACTTTGGGTGTCTGTTGGAATCGCGGCCAATGCAGAGGACGCGTCCCCTGCAGTAGACGTGTTTCAGTCTGTTGTCGCGGCGGCCAGAGCCGACGCATTTCTACCTGACACTGACCGTCCACAGGGACCTGTTCACGGCTCTGACAACCTTCGGTGCTTGCAGATCCGCGTCTAGGTAACTGGATGCAATTCAGTCAAATCAAGGTCTTTGACTGGACGTGATTTGACTGACTGAGAGAAACACGCCTTTTCTGCCGTATTTTTGCTATAAATTTACATACAGGGCATATTTTTCATTGGTCGGGGGACCTCCTTCCCTCATATCCTAGGCTCTAACACCTATCTTGGTAAGGGCAAACTCTCCATTAGGCATTCCGTCTAATTGGACTAGGGAACCTTTGCCAAGAGCCGCGTAAGACTCCGTACCCTGTAGTTCCCTCACGCAAGACCGAGCTGGCGGTACCCTTCGTTGACCCGGTTTAGCTATCCCATTGCGTGGGTGAGGGTGAGCTTAGTTGTACCCCAAGTATACATCTCTCTAACCCATTAAGGTCTCACCTGGAGTGACACAATATTCTTCAATCCATTTAAATAATTGTGAAACTCCTTAAAAATGAGCGTTAAGCATTACAATTTTTTTGAACCACGTATTGATTGATAATCTTTGTTAAACCTTGTTTGCTTATTGCTTTGTTAAAAATGGACCCCCATATTCTCATGCCGATTTTATTATGAGAACTAGGAGGATAATGTTAGATCTCCATCTTTCCATCCCATGTCTGTCCATCTTACTACCGTGAGGGATAGCCTTCCACGTCTCATAGTTATAGTGCGCACACCGCACACTAAACATTTGATGTCCCCTCACATTTACCACCAATCAAACCCGGCGAGAGCCTACCCCCCACCAAAATCCAACCGTGCAAGCTTCCTACACGCTATGATCAACTCACCCCTCAACAGCTTAATCTGGTCCAATCTTTGGTTGAAGGTGTGACTCTTCTCCCCTCCTTCCCCCAGGCACCCGCCTTTGTATATTTCGACAACTTCACCACATACCCCTGTACATTCTCCATCACCTCGGCCCCCTAGCATTTGCACTCCCGTACTCCAGTCCGAACGGACCAACCCTTGGAAGGCCCATTAATTCAAGGCCCCCCCCATATGCTTCCTCAGTTGCCCAGCAGCAACCCACTTCACTCAAAAATGCCCTTCTCCAGAAATTGAATAATTGGAAAATCATATCAACAAGCTTTCAAATCCCATGGGTGACCCCGTTGCCGCCATGCGGCTCTCCCACAAATTTATATTCATCCTTCGGAGATGCCAAATACCGACTGTACAATGGCACGGTTAATCCCTACCTTCATATCAAAGAATTCCTTTATGAGTCTTACCATTGGCAACGTGATCCCATCACATTGGCATATTTGTTTAGAAATCTCTTGAGGGTCCTGCACAAGAATGGTTCTACTCTTTAGAACCAAGCGAGGCAGGAGACTTCCGCTCTCTGCACCAATAAATTCCTTCAGAGATACAAAGATCGCGTCAGCCCTTATCTCTCTATCACGGATCTAACATTCGAGAAGATGGGGGCCAACGAGGCTTTGTACAATTTACTGACCGTTGGAGTCAAAGGCCATGCGCTTGAAGTATGAGCTCTTGGAGTCAGAGCAAATTAAAATAATCATTTCAAACTGTACTCTAAAGTTCAGACACATCCTGGCCATGAATCAAATCACCTCCATGGAGGAGCTCTACGAGCTCGGGACATCACATTCAAGCCCATTTAATGGACTCCCCGATCGTAGATCTTTTTGATCAAATTAAATCGAGAAAGAACGGATCAGTGGACGCCATCCACCATCCACCTCATTACCACACGACATCCACATCATATGCGCCTCCGCATAACACTACCCATTTACCACAACATGCCGCCACCCAGGCGTCCACTGATTCGTCCTTTCCGGACTCAACAACCTCCAACTGAGCCCTACGATGCCCCTATTTTTCATGAAGAAGCTCATGTGCCCCATGTTGCACCTGCTTCGGCTCCCATGCCAACTCCTATACCCCCACACAACAACCTCCACTTCCACCACAGCCTGTTGCTCGGCTGAAGTTGCCATGCTAAACCCCTCCAAAAACCACCTGGTGCTACGACGGATGAACCTTCCGAGGTCAGTTCGTGCGCCATTCACCAACACCTCCTACATTTCCATCCATTGCCGTTAAACCCTCCATGATTAAGCTCCACCCACTATTACACCAACATCACACCTCCCACTACGCCGACACCATTGGCAGCCGAACTCGAGCAAATCTTCCCCTTCATACTCATTACGCCTCCACAGGCCATACAGCTTTCCACTCCATCTGCTACCCCCTCCAGCGGAACAGGCACAAGTTTTAAGGAGCGATAAGCATCAGAGAAGAAGGAAGTCCCGGGACCGGGCTTACTTTTCAAACTCCAAGATAATATCCCTCGCATGCCGGTCATTGTCATATACGGGCACATTTATTGAGTGGGAGTCCCCCCTCCAATCATGGCCATCAAGAGGCCTTCTAATAATATGTCAATCATTCCAGTTGCCAACAAGCTTCATTTTGAAGTACTCATAGGGATCTCTCCCTCCAAGCTCTCATGACCCCTCACACCATTGTAAACCTTCCCACTCTAGTGAAGGGGTTAGCTTCTCAGATTGTGCTCACGCTCCAAGGTCAAATCATTGGCAAATCAATTACACAAAGGGTCGTGCCCCTTCCCATATCAAACATTATACAATCTTTGGGCACGGTCCCCTCATTGTTGCTTCCAACTCGATCGGTGGAACTCCCCACCCTTTCATTCAACTACATTCCAAGGGAGTTTCCGCTGCCACTTGACACTCCAACGGAAGTCAACAATCCAATCATTGAGAGCCGTTCAAACTCTCCGAGAAGAGCAAGATCATCGGCACGCTAGGCAAAATTTATGAGGAAGTACTTGAGGGTCAAAATGCCGATTCCCAGCGAAAGCCAAACACTGGGCAAGGCAAAAGGCCAGGGGATCTTCTCCATCTTTTTCATTTCCTTTTGAATCCTCTTTATGCTACTTGGCACCTCCCTGTGGGTTCTCCACATTCCTCCCACGGGAGGCATTTTATTTTCATCTTGTGTATAATCCATTTTCTTGCACTGGGCATTGCACCCCTTTTTGTACTCCTTACTCTCCTTCAATGCCCCACGTGGCACATCTCCCTTTAGTGCCCCACGTGGCACATCTCCCTTCAGTGCCCCACGTGGCACATCTTCTTCTTGTGCCCCACGCGGCACCCTTTCTCTTCGCGCCCTATGCTGCGCACCTCCCTTCTTGGCCATCGCGGCCCGCTTCTTCTTTCCTCCCCTCCGCCCATCCGGATTCTTCTTCTTTCAGGGCATCGTGCCCTCCTTCTTCTCCAAACCCCTCCGGCCCGACCGGAGTCTCCAAAATCTTTCCTCCATTTCCTCCTCTCCATTTTCAAGCGGGTCCTTCGACCTTCTCGCATTGTTTTCGGGGTTTTAGCCCCCACTCATCATTTTAACTCCAATAAAAAATGTAAATTCTTGTAGACCTCCGAGTCTCGCCCCAACACAGGCATTCGTCCTCCTTTATCCTCCAAAGTCTTACTATATTTTAGAAATGTCAAAAATTCAAAATCCATAAAAAAGATAATATTTCAACATTGCCATGCTATCGCAGCTTTTTGCTATGAGAACTCTGCGCTAGGAGTCTAAAATTCCCTCCTAGGTCATTAAGGTTTGCCCTTAGCATGGGCACCTACACACACTTCACGACGCCCTAAGCCGATTGCTCTCGGTAGCCACCGTCACAGCCATGCTTGAATGGCACAAAAGTCTGTTTTCCTCTTTACCTCGGCCAAATATGGGTAGTAGAGATGGTTTGGGCAAGGCAACCAACCAAAGCACCTCTGTCATAAGAGGATGTCTCTAAAATGGGCAAAATCAATGACCAATCAAAAATAAAGTCCAATGCATGTCAAGAGCGGCAAAGTCCCCGCGGAGATCCAAATGGACCCGGTCGTATGCATGCAAAAATTAAAATCCAATCAATCATAATAGGGCATGGCAAAGAGTGGCAAAGTCCCGCAGGGACCCAAATGGGCCTAGTCGTACGCATGTTCCTACAATCAATGGTCATCACTTAAGATTCCAAAATAATTCAAAGCCCCAATGCTAAATGAGACAGAACCTTCTGACGGTTGTGCCAGGAAGGAGCCAACCCCCAACTCTTCAAAACCTATATCAAGCTTATCTCCAAGTTTTCTTCTCTTCTCCCTGCCAGACTTAGTCGCCTATTCAGGCATGGCTTTGACAGTAGCTCCGTTAACCAGTGCGATCAGCCCATGGGCACCACTCAGAATGCACGCCCTACTCCGAGCATTCCTTAATGACACGGGAGGTAACAAGGACCCCTCGCTGGTCAAATTTCATAAATCTAATGCCGCCATGGCATGGCAATGTTCCAAAACATAAAAAATCTAAATATTGTCAAAACTCCATTAAAAATCCCAAAAAATTCCAAAATCCCACAAAATCAAATATTCCTCAAAATCCACCAAAAAATTAGATATTTCAAAATCTCACAAAAATTTAAATATTCAAATTTCCACAAAAATCAAATATTTTTCCAAAATCCATAAAAATTCAAATACTTACAAAATCCAAAAAAATCCCCGATGGTATTGCACATGGCAAGCAGATCTTGTTTGTACCTCGCATCAATTCTCCCAATGATCGGTACCTCATCTTTCGCGCTCCAAACTCTTTGGCCCAGGATCACTCATCCTCATGGTATTAAACAAACAAATACTTGAGCTACATCTGTTGTTGACTATTTTATACATGCTCCATGCTATGAATGAATGTGTTTTTCCATGATATGTGTTTCCTTGGCTAACGAAGCTTTGAGTGCAGGATTCGAGTTACCTCATCCGGCCCAATCAGGCTGCTACTCCCTTCACTATCACTTATCTGCATTTACTATATGTTATACCCTTAAGAGCATACCAAGGACCTTGTGGCTCTGAGGAATTTGGGATTTGAGTTCCCCTCTATCAAAAACAATGATTATCCCAGACGATCCTTAGCTGCACGGATAGGCCGTTACGCTTGGCATGTGAAGACGACAGACCCATGCATAAAACCTCGGTCCTACTCACCGGCGTAACATATTATCCTTGGTTATTTTTTACTCCTTTTAGTCTTATTTTCCTTTTAGCCCATCATACATACCTATTGAATCTCAGTGGAAAACCACTCTCCAAGTCAATTTAAGGGCCATCCGCACCTCGAATTCAAAGCACTTTGAAATATTCCATTCCGGGTCGAATACCCAACTCCTTTTGTTGTTGCCTCCGGGCCGATTTCCTTAAGAATCCTTTGTTTGGACTTATCCCTTTTATTTCCTTCTCCCAGAGATCCACCTGAGTTAGTGGTAGAAGCCCTCGATGGTGCACCTAACGGATTGTGTCCTTAGGTACTTCCCCGACGCTAGAAGTTAATCTCTCCTCCTTCTCTCCCAAGAACCCACCTGTGGCAGTGGCAGACGCCCCCAATGGTGCAACCTAATGGATTGTGTCCTTAGGTACTTCCCCGACGCTGGAAGTGGTCTTTTCCTTTCTTAATCCTTTTCCTTGTCCAAGCATTTGTTTCTTTAGGTCTTCTTCCCAGTGGTGATTTCTTGGTGTTGGCAAAAGACTCTTATCAGGTGGCAGTCCCCAATGATTATGTGTGTCTATTTTTCACCTTGGCATCTACTTTTAAGTCCGCTCCCACTTCACTCCACTTCGCTACGCTTCTTTTCATTCCACTTCACTCCATTACACTTCACTTCGTGTCTCTTCGCTTCGCTCCCCTGCAAAGCAGACGCCAAGGGGTGGCAACTGTAGACACGCGAATTTGGCTCCACTGCGGGTAAATTTCATATTGCTCTATTAATGCCACAAATGGCCTTCATTTTGCCTTGAAAGAGTACTTTCCCTATCATTCTGGATCACCCCCATTCTTCCTCGGTGCTTCCCCTTCATTTCCGGAACACCTCGGGCACTATAAGCTTCAATTCCTTGTCGCGACGGGTATGGCAACCGCATTATGAAAGGCGTCCAGGATGTTGGACGCAATTCAAGATTTTATCGCGATGGCTATAGAAGGTGCAACCTTAATGCGACGGCCTCCGGGGGCGCAACATGAACACGTCGGGCATACCGGACGCGTTTACCAGCACTTGGAGTCGCGTCCGGCATGACCGCCGCGATTTGAAAGTCAAAAATGCTATGCCCCGGAAGTCACCACACTTGAGAGCTTACGTTGACAAATCATCAAAAATCCTGTAATCGTGTCCCGCCACCCAGACACGATTCAGAAAGGTCTAATCATTATTTCATATTAGCAGATGGGCTAATTGCCTCGAAAATTGCCTCTAAGGTAATCGCGTCGGCCATAGCTGACGCGTTTCAAGTCGCGACAGCTATAGCGGATGCAATTCCATTTCTTATCGCAGCGTCCTGACAGGACGCGATTCAGAGACATTGATGACAATAAGACGTTTGTCTCATCAAGTGACTTTCTGAATCGCGGTTGCTGCCCAGACGCAATTCCATCCTTGTCACGGTGCCCATACCGACGCGATTCAAGTCGCGGCCTCCCGCCCAGACGCAATTTAACTCTTAATCGCGGCTTCCTATTTGGACGCGATTCAAGAATCAGTTCCCTATAAATTGGGCCCGAGGGTCATTTGTTCAGGGGGGGTTCCACGAAGCGGCGAAGCCCTTCCGGATCCCTGCCTCGACTCCGAGATATTCCTCGCCAAACCATTCTTCTTCCTCGGAGTCCGACGCCATCGTCGCCTTCTTCCACGTGTAACGGAGCAGAACGAGGTGGGAGCATCCTCCTCCTCTTCTTCCTTCATTCGCCCAACTGGCAACAGCCCGTCACGCCGCACCGACATTTGGGGAAGCACCCCCCCCCCCTCCCTTCCTCTTTCTCTTTTTATTTGCATTTCTATCTCTTCCGGGCCCCACGTGGCCCTTTACACTTTCACCTCCTCCGGGCCCCACGTGGCCCTCCTTTAATCTCTTTTTACACACATGCATGCATACACAAACACACCTACATTTAGGGGTTTAAAGCCACCATCCGATAAGTACGCCTCCATGTTCTTTCATTCTTTCATTTCATTTATTTAGGACTGTATACTACACGTGGCTAATCCCCTCTTTCTTTCCTTTTCTTTGTTTATTTTGTCAGGGTAATCAAATAAAGAAAACACCATCTACCGCGGTCAGCCGTGTTCATAGAGGAAGATAGGACCCACATCATCCCGCGCAATCTCCCCGCTAAAAGGTACGCTCGCGATCACTCCTCCCATCTCGCACCCCTCACGTGCATCTCCCTTCGGCACCCTCGTGTGCCTGGCGATCACGTTTCTGTTTTTTTTTACGCTTTTCACACTCCATATCCACACACCACACATTGACCCTCTTCTTTTATTTTCTTTCCCTTCCTCTTTGTGTACTGTTCTTCATCCCCTTGAAAAGGAGCGAAAAACATAACCTACACCTACGAGTCCCTCTTCCTGGAGTTGGTGGTGCCTACTCTGGGTTGGCACCAATCAGCTCTAGAGGTACCTTCTCTGGGGAGAGGGACACTCCCGTCGCCATATCTATGCCGAGGACAGGAACTGGGGCGAGGAGCACAGTAACACTGTCGCCTACGGGAGGGGTGTAACGACCCTCCTCATACGGTACGATTATACCAATCCCCATCGGTATAAAGAGCATCGTCACAGTGTGATAGTAACCCAACATTAAACGATAAGGTTGATATGTCCATGAATATTAAAAGATTACAGCGGAATTAAAAGAAATGTTTTACTTCATTCCATCATCATCACACATCCCACAGTCTATATAGTAAAAGAAAGTACTAGTCCACATTATTACAGCTTGAAAAGAACTACATTGTCCATATGAATAATATTATTCAAGCTATGAAATAAAGCGACTACCAAAAAGATAATCTCCTCAAGTACTACTTCTTTTATGTTGCGTCAATCTTCACTATTCTCTCCTCAACTACGGGATAACCTGTCACACCTGTACGCCGAAGCAAGTATGAGTCTTACAAGACTCAGCAAGTAATCCAAAGCATCAAACTTATACATATTACATACACACTAAGCTATCAACAATGAGAAAACACACGCTATCATTCTAACAACAATAATTCACATAGCACATGCTTCTTATGGTCAACAACATGTAACTTACCCAAACATATATCTAATTAACACATGTTCATATTAATCATGAAAGATAACATACACCTATACAAGTTCTCTACACATGATATATCCTATGCTATGTGGTTCAAATCTTTATCATGTCATTGCACAATTTAATCAATTTAAAACACAAGATTTCATACATGATAATGAACACTCCTAGCATGGTATCTAGCCAATTTCTCATGCAATTATATCATTTTATCATACAATTAACTTGTTGTTTTAATGTATAATTATCATACTCTTTTGATACTTGCACATGCTTTTTAATAACTACGTATCATGTTACTATACATTCTATCATAATGAAGCTTAATCATATTAATACATACATGACATAAACATATGTACTCTTAAACACCTATCATGTAACATGATTTATTTCTCTAAACATTATCCATATCATGGAATCATTCTACCAATTAGAACATGGAATTAAGCATAAAGTAGATAGCAATAACATGATCTCTATTATTTTCACATGCATTTTCTCATTGTTTACTAATCTCATTTGCTGTTTTAATATGAATAAATCACAATGGTATCACCTTTATCAAATATGGATTGAAGGTCTAGAACATACTCAAATCGGATGACAATTTCTACAATTTAAGCATGAAACTATGTACTAAATGAATAAAAGTTCTATCATGGAACTTAGACCTGGTTTCATGTATTTATCATAATCATAATCTAATTTAGTTGGCTATTTTGATATGAATTAAATTTAATTACATGGATTTACACTTATCCTCATGCCATTTTATTCATTTGTAAATTCTTATATGCTCATTTTTTTCCACATTGCATTCCTTTACTTGTTATATGCACATATTCATATATACTACCATATGGATATTATTAAACTATATCACGTAATATTAAACATGGTAGTGAACATAATATTACAATCATGATGTTACACATGAATAACATGAATATATATACATGCATTTCACTTGGTTTTCACATGCAATGGTACTCTCTTTATCATTTACTCTCCCTTACATGCAATGGTACTCTCTTTATCATTTACTCTCTATATAGATATAGCATGCTTACAATATTTTGATATATTATATATGCATTGTATTATTTAAGTACCATATACACTATAAACAATTTAACATGCCAAGAATAGACAAATATCATTTACCCAAGATAAGCATATACTTATTTACATTTATGCATCATAGTTAGTAAAATATGCAGGGATTATATACAAATACAATATGCATCTCAACCATTAGATAATACATACACATTTAAATATAATACATGTACAGAAGTAAACTCACATATGCTTACAAGATGTATGGTAGTACTCCCTATTATATGCACAACATTGCTTAGTATGTAAATAAGTACATCATACAAAATTAGCTAATTAACTATATTCTCGAAAATAACATATGTACACGCATATGCACATGAACAATTTAATAATTATAGTATGCAAAATTTTAATACATGCACTATATTTATAACAGGTAATTATCGCATGCACAATATAAAATGACAAAAATTGTTGTCTCACACTCTCCCCCACTAGAAAAAGATCTTTGTCCTCGAAGATCGGATCGCGTACCTATGGTGACATCATTTATGCCATCTCTGGAAATAGAATGTAATCCTCTTTCTTCTTAGTGGTGTATCTAACTCCTTTGTTGCAGTTGCTGCGACATCTCGTGGATTGATCTCCTTAAGTTTCGGACATTCTTTAATCTGATGGTCTGGACTGCCACACTTGAGGCACTTTCCTTCCTTTAACCAGCACACATATCCGCCGTGACATTTGCCGCATCGCCCGCACTCAGGTGCTCTACTTGATGCGATTCCACTCCACCCTTTTACTTGCTTACTATTCTAAGAGCCTCTTCCAATGTGTCAGGGTCAATTTCCAAAAGTTTGGCTCTTAGCGATGGTTTGAGCTTCATTATAAATTTCTCTACCTTACGACTCTGCGCATACTCTCTAGCCCTATCACAACGCTTACTATGGCCTGCCATTGTGCCAAAACAATTCAATCCAGTTAGATCTAAGTTACTAAATCCTATCTATTTTCTTAACTATCTTTCATTCATTATTATTACTTTCTACACATATGGACAATTCCTATAAAGACTTTGCAATATTGTGAGATAATGGTTTATTCATGTACAGTCTCAACTTTGGTTTCTCTGATACCAATCTCTGTAATGACCCTCCTTATACCGGTACGATTATACCAATACCCATCGATATAAAGAGCGTCGTCACAGTGGGATAGTAACCCAACATTAAACGATAAGGTTGATATGTCCATGAATATTAAAAGAGTACAGCGGAATTAAAAGAAATGTTTTACTTCATTCCACATCATCACACATCCCACAGTCTATATAGTAAAAGAAAGTACTAGAGTCCACATTATTACAGCTTGAAAAGTGATGATCAGTCTGTCCCCATGAAATGTTTAATATATATGTATTTTTGTAATTAACAAAACCTTATCAAAAGTTCTCTAAGTCTTAAGTACAGGAAATACTCCAAGGCCAGGTTAATCAAGCCAATATTGGTAAGCATATTTTTCTGAAGCATTAATTATTTCAAGATCATATTTCTCTAAGTCCACATCGACTTCTGTTGAAAGTCACAACGACTTCCTTTAGTGCTATAACGATTTGAATTCATAACGATTTCTTAAGTGTCTGAAGACTTCTTCAGAATTCGCAACGACATGCTCGTCGTAACGACTTCTTATGTTATCATAACGATTTCTTTAGAATTCGCAACAACTTACTCGCCGTAACGATTTCTTAAGTCATAATAACGATTCTTTAGAACTCGCAACGACTTGCTCGTCGTAACGATTTCGTAAGTTATCATAACGATTTCTTTAGAATTCGCAACGACTTGCTCACCGTAATGATTTCTTAAGTCATCATAACGATTTCTTTAGAACTCACAACGACTTGCTCGCCGTAATGATTTCGTAAGTTATCATAACGATTTCTTTAGAGTTCGCAACGATTTGCTTCGCGCAACGATTTCTTTAGAATTCATAACGATTTGCTTCGCGCAACGATTTCTTTAGAATTCATAACGATTTGCTTCGTGCAACGATTTCTTTAGAACTCATAACGATTTGCTTCGCGCAACGATTTCTTTAGAACTCATAACAATTTGCTTCACAACAACGTTTCTTTAGAACTCATAACGATTTGCTTTGAGCAACGATTTCTTTAAAGCTCATAACGATTTGCTTTGCGCAATGATTTCTTTAAAACTCATAATGATTTGCCTTGTGCAACGATTTCTTTAAAGCTCATAATGACTTGATAAGTGTTTTTCCTTGTTGAACACATAAACTTGCTTTAACGATTTGCTCTCTATAATGACTTGTTAGTATTCATAACGATTTCATAAGTCATATAGACAACCACTTTATGGTTATATCGACTTGATATTATTTATCTCTTAAAGCGTTGAATAGTCAAAGTCTTCTCTTATCTGTCTAACTGTTGTGCATTTAATAAAGACAGAACGTATCTCTGCATGCATGCAGAAGATATCCTTTTTCTATTGTGCATATTCTATCAACATCTTTTAAGCAAGCTATTTGGCATTGCTATTTTGGTGAAAAACTAACGTCAACATTTACTGACAACAAGAGACAGCCTAGCTATCTACTGTTCAAACATTTAATGTGTGCAGGGTCCTAAAGACATTCTGTCATACAACGTTGGACCATATAGACGCCAGAAGACCCTATCTCTTTGCGTGCTCAAATGGATAAAAGATTGTTGAAGCTTCCAAATGTCAAGCAGTCTAACGTCTACCAATCTAAGAGACAACGGTTACTTCAACGGCCATATTTTAAAAGGAGATATAAATACAAGACAGAAGTGAAGAATGCAGATAACCAGTGGAGAACAAGATCTCGCATACGAGCATTCAAATCCTTCTGAACGAAGTCTAGAGCCAGAATCTCATTCCTCATCACCTTTAGCTCTTCGCTCTCTGTGCTGTAATAGAATATCAGAGAGCCAGTGTAGTTCTGAGAGTGTGCCTTGTTTAGATCTTTTGCTCTCGGTGCTTGTTGTTTCACATCTTGGCTTGTAAAAGCTTGATCTAGGGGCTTGAATTCATTCTATTCTCTTTATGGTGTTTCCCTTCGTGTGTGAAGGAAGACCTGGTGGGATCTAGGGTGTTGTTCCTTTCGTGTGTGAAGGAAGACCTGGTGGGATCCAGGGTGCTGTTCCCTTCGGTTGTGAAGGAAGACCTGGTGAGGTATCCAGGGTGTAGTTATTCCTTTTTGGTGTGAAGAAGACCAGCTGAGCTGGGTGTTGTAGTGTCCATAGGGGGACTGTACCCTAGTTAGTGAAAACCTGTGTGTTGCTTAGGGACTGGACGTAGGACTCCTAAGGAAAGGAGGTCCGAACCAGGATAATTCCTTGTGTTGTGTGATTGATTATTTGTGAGTTTGTTATTCATACTAACTGTTACTAACAACATCGAAGATTGTTTTTGTGTATACTTTTACGTACAGGTGTCACCTAAACAGATTTTTTAAAGACCCATTCACCCCCCTCTGGGCTTGTCAACTGGGCAGCAAGTGGTATCAGAGCGAGTCTCTTCGACAAAGAAGAAAGATCCAACGATCTGAAGAGTAAAGATCCATGGCAGCCCAAGGTAACATTGAAGGTCAGTCTGTCAACCGACCCCCTCTCTTCGATGGTGAACATTATGCTTACTGGAAGACCAGAATGGATTACTTTCTGCCAAGGTCACGACTATCAGATATGGTCAATAGTAGAAGAAGGCGATCTCCTAGTCACAAATGAGAAAGCTCAGTGGACAGATGATGACAGAAAAAACATCTCCTTGAACTATAAGGCTAAGAGTATTCTATGCTGTGCACTAAGCAAAAAGGAATTCAACAGATTTAGCCTACAAATCCGCAATGGAGATGTAGGAAAAGCTTAGAATTACCTATGAAGGCATAGACAAGGTGAAGGAGATAAGAATTGATATACTTGTTACACAATATGAAAGATTTCAGATGCAATCAGGTGAATCCATAACCCACATGTTCAGTAGATTTACAGATATCACAAAGGGTTAGCCGGACTAGGAAAAACCTATGAAATTGGAGACATGGTGAGGAAAATTCTTAGATCCTTACCATCTCATGGACTCCAAAGGTCACAGCTATTGAAGAAGCTAATGATCTAAAAAGGATGTCTTTGGAAAAATCATTGGGGTCCCTCATGGCCCATGAGATCAATATGGAAAGGCTAGGAGAGTCCTCTAGCAGAAAGAAGCATTCAAATGCTCTAAAGCAGAAGAAGACAAGTCAGATGAGTC
Source organism: Colocasia esculenta (assembly GCA_014218235.1). NCBI lineage: Eukaryota > Viridiplantae > Streptophyta > Magnoliopsida > Alismatales > Araceae > Colocasia > Colocasia esculenta. The sequence continues at coordinate 15,558 of JACBKR010002774.1, read as the reverse complement.
ATCAGCTGAAGATGAGAACTCAAGTGGCTGTGAAGATGAAGAAGCCATGCTGTCAAAAAGATGCAACGCATTCTAGCAAAGAAGAAGAAGTTCCAATCTGGTAGAAGACACTTCAAGAGAAATAAAGACTTCAAGAAACCAGATGGAAAGGATCAAAAGAAGAATGAGCCTATATGCTACGAGTGCAAAAAGCCAAGACATATCAAAGCTGAATGTCCAAAGCTCAAGAAGCATGAATTCAGGAAGAGAGAGAGCTCTAAGAAGTCAGGAAATATAAGAAGAAAGCTATGGCAGCTGCATGGAGCAACAGCAGCGACTCAGACAGTGAGTCAAGCTCAACCAGTGATGAGGAGAAGCCAACCTGGCTTTCGGCAAATACCGAAGAAAAGGGTAACACTCGAGCATCCAAATGGTATTTGGACAGTGGGTGCTCAAGGCACATGTCAGGAAATCAGAAGCTATTCACCATCTCCAAGCTGAAGAAGGAACAGTTACCTATGGAGACAATGGGAAAGGCACAGTAATTGGCAGCGGCTCTGTGAGCAACAAAGGAAAAATAGTCATTGAAGATGTATTGCTTGTCAAAGGGCTGATGCACAACCTCATCAGCATCAGCCAGCTTTGTGACAGAGGTCATCAGATTCAGTTTCAAGAGTCAAAGTGCAGCATACTAAAGGATGAAGCAGTAATCTTGAAGCCAATAGGGAGAAAAACCTGTATGCGCTTCATCTTGAAGAACTCAAGGATCAGGATGTTTGTCTGGCAGCAAATAAAAGCCAGTCAACTGAACTGTGGCACAGAAGACTGGGTCACTGCAGCATAGATGGGATGAGAAAATTGCTAAAGAAAAATCTTGTGGAAGGCCTGCAAAGGTCAGTGCAAAAATGGAAGGTGTCTGTAGATCTTGTTCTAAGGGAAAGCACACCAAGATCTCCTTCAAGTCAAAAACGGTGGTAACCACCTCAAAACCCTTAGAGCTCCTTCATATGGATCTATTTGGGCCAATGAGAACTACCAGTCTTGGAGGAAAGAACTTTGGATTTGTCATAGTCGATGTACTCAAGATTCACATGGGTATCATTCCTAGAGCATAAAGATGACACTTTTGAAAACTTTGTTAGTTTCAGCAAGAAAGTCCAGAAAGATCAGAAGTTCAGCATTGTTTCTATCCGATCAATCATGGTGGTGAATTTCAGAATGAAAAATTTGCTAAATTCTGTGATGATCAGGGGATTGAGCATAATTTCTCAGCACCAAAGACACCACAGCAAAATAGAATTGTTGAGAGAAAGAATAGAACTCTATTGGATATGGCAAAAACAATGCTATCAGAATATGATCTGCCAAGGTATTTTTGGGCTGAAGCAGTCAACACAGCAAGCTACATTATCAACAGAGTAATGATCAGGTCAATCCTAAAGAAGACTGCATATGAACTGTTCAAAGGAAGAAACCAAAGATCAACCACTTCAGGACATTTGGATGTCCTTGCTTATCCACAACAATGGAAAAAGGAACATTGGTAGTTGGATGCCAAATCAGATGAAGGCATCTTCATGGGGTACACCTCTAAACCCAAGGCTATAGGGTATTTAATAAACGCACGTTATTAATTGAACAGTCTGTACATATTATTTTTGATGAAACTAACCCTTCCTTGAGAAAGGAAGAAGATAGTGATAATGATAATGCAGATGAATTGTCCAAGAAGCTAATGAATACATCAATTGAGGACAAGAATGATCCACCTCTGGAAGATATGCAACAAAAGGAAATTACTCATGAAAATCTTCCAAAGGAGTGGAGATACAAGAAAGATCACCCACCTGAGAATATTATCGGTGATCCATCTATTGGGGTAAGAACAAGAGGTAACATGATACCCTGTGATTATTTAGCATTTGTTTCTCAAATAGAGCCGAGGACAGTCAATGAAGCTCTTGGTGATGAATCTTGGATCTTGGCCATGCAGATGAACTAAATCAGTTCAAGAGAAACCAAGTATGGTCACTTGTTCCTAGACCATCAGACCATCCAGTTATTGGCACCAAATGGGTGTTCAGAAATAAATTGGATGAGGCTGGTGTGATCTTAAGAAACAAGGCCAGATTGGTAGCTCAAGGCTATTCCCAAGAGGAAGGTATAGATTTCTATGAAACCTATGCACCTGTAGCTAGACTTGAGGCTATTAGAATATTACTTGCATATGCATCAGAATTAGACTTAAAATTACTTCAAATGGATGTCAAATCTGCATTCTTAAATGGTTTTATAAAAGAGGAAGTTTATGTGGAACAACCTCGGGTTTTGATGACACAGAATTTCCCAATCATGTTTTTAAACTTCATAAGGCATTATATGGTTAAACCAGCACCTAGGGCCTGGTATGAAAAGCTTAGTTCTTTTCTTCTAAACCATGGTTTCAGTAGAGGTCAAGTAGATAGCACTTTATTTGTAAAATCAAAAGTTAAAAGCATACTACTTGTACAAATTATGTAGATGATATTATCTTTGGATCTACTGATGAATCCCTTTGCAAGTACTTTGAAAAGTTGATGCAGGGAGAATTTGAGATGAGCATGATGGGAGAGCTCAATTATTTCCTTGGATTGCAAATCAAGCAAGGAAAAGATGGCACCACACTGCCAAGCAAAGTACACCAAAGAACTCTTGAAGAAATTTGGATTCGATAACACCAAGCCACTGTCAACACCATGAGTACATCAACAAGGATGGACAATAGACAAAGATGGTAAGAAAGTAGATCAAAAGATCTACAGAGGTATGATAGGTTCATTGCTTTACTTAACAGCAAGTAGACCTGATATCTTATTTAGTGTATGCATGTGTGCTAGGTATCAAGCAGATCCTAGATAATCTCATTTAATCTCTGTAAAAAGAATATTTAGGTACTTAGCTAGAACTCATGATTTAGGTCTATGGTATCCTAAATCCTGTGAAATTAGTTTAGTAGGATACTCAGATGCTGACTATGCTGGATGCAAAGTAGATAGAAAAAGCACCAGTGGTTGTTGTCAATTTCTTGCAGGGTGTTTGATATTCTGGTCATCAAAGAAACAAAATTCAGTGGCACTGTCTACAGCTGAAGCTGAGTACGTGGCTGCTGGAAGTTGCTGTACACAACTCCTATGGATAAAGCAACAACTTGAGGTTTTGGACTCAATATCAAATCAATTCCAATATTGGTGACAACACCAGTGCCATCAATCTCACCAAAAATCGAGTCCAACATTCAAGGACCAAGCATATTGAGGTTAGATATCATTTTATTCGTGATCATGTAGCAAATGGTAACATAGAAATATCATTTATTGACACAAATGGTCAGTTAGTAGATATTTTCACAAAAGCCTTACCCGAAGAGAGATTCACATCTCTCATAAGGGAATTGGGAAAGTGTAATTTGTGAAAAGACTTCTGTTTAAAACTGGGACATAAATGTTCAGAGTTAAGTAAATTTTCTCTCCTTGGCTTTAAGCAAAAGAAATTTAAAATTGTTCCCTACTAGTCACTCTTCTTAATAAAGTCTGCTTTGTCTAGTCAACTTATTTGTCGTTTTTCCACCTCTTGGAGCTTCGCTTTCCGCAAAATATTTTTTAAACCCCAAAATCGATGTGAAAACGATTCATCTACCCCTCTACACCGTTTTCCCTCTTTCGTCTGGTTGCCTGAGCCGATGCCCTAACAACTCCAACATCTCTCTCTCTCATTTGAAGTTTCTCTTCTTCTGCGAAGAATTTCTTGAGGACCTTTCTCTCTTCTTCATCTCTACCTTCCAGAAAAACCCTCCTTACCCAAAGTCCATGGCATCGTCCGTTATCTCCGGCAGTTTGGGTGGCTACAGCGCTGAGTTTCTATCGGCAGAGCAGTAGGAAAGGTTCACTTCGTGAAGACAAAGGTTTGTGGAAATAAGGCAGTAGATGTTGCTAATCTTGAGAAGAACGACATGCAGAGTCTAGTAGCCGCAATGAGCAAGATGCAGTGGATGGGAATCTCCACCTTCTCTGAGGTAAGCTATCCAGACCTCGTGAAGGCTTTCTATGTGTGCTTGAGGACAGAGGCAGATGGGTCCCTGATTTCATCAGTCAAGGGAACTCAAATAAAGATAGATCATGAGCTGTTGCATTTGTTGTTTGGAGTAAAGACTTCCGGGCACAATGGGGTTCACACCGTGGACGCCCAAGCTAAAGGACTTGGTATTGTAGGACCAGGGTTCAGACTAACAGATGGGAATAGATATTAATCAATTGAGTGCTCACAATCGCCTCCTTCATTTCATAGTTTGTCAGATTTTGGTTCCAAGAAGTGCAACTTTCTCAACTTGCACCAAGGCACAACTCGGATATGTTGTTCTGGGCCATCCAGAACCAAGAAATCAACATGGCCGAAGTAATGATGGAAAGAATGAAGTTTGCCCGTGATCAAATATGGGATACCAAGAGTAAGTTGAATATATCCCTGCCCTATGCTCACTTGCTCATCAAAGTCTTTCAGCACTTTGGAGTAGATGTTTCTGGCGCAGTTGTAGAGAAAATGGGCCAAGCAATTAGGTCCAGAAATCTAAGGAAAAGCGGTTTTTCAGTGGTTAGCGGAGTTTGGACAAAGACTTCAGTAGCTAAGGGTGAACCCATCCTAGGGGAAGCCCAAGAAGTCCAACTCGAAGAAGTGGCAGCAGAATCAGAGGGTCCATCAGCAGTTGCAGAACCAGCAGCAAGAGAGGCCACAACCCCTAGTACCTCATTGGAAGTTGCTGCCATCTCAGAAGTTGCAATGGAGACTCAGGTTGCTGAAGAAAATCCAGATGTATCAGATTCTGTCAGAAGATTAGAGGATCCTCTTCCCACCTCCTCTGTGGCTTCTATACTCCGTCAAGTTTTAGACTCCATTCACTCCTCCCAAGTGGATCTAAACACCGGTGGGAGTTTGGTTGATCAGTTTGTGGCACCTGGCCACATTGAAGATTCTGTATTGATTAGTGCTCCTATTCAGGGGCAGCAAGGAAGATTTGTGGAGGATGCTCCTATTCAGAGGGAGCAAGATGTTAGAAGGAAGCAGCAACATCTCAAGGGGCCACTCTCTGAGATGCTCCTGTGAATGAAGAGCAGTTTGAAGCTCCAATAGAGATTGGGAGCAGGCAGAAAAAGGAAGCCCCAGCAGAAAACCTCTCACAAAAAGCAGAAGAAATCTCTAAAGAAGATGCACTTAAAGGCCATCTTGAAGTGATTGAATAATCAAGGTGCAGTCTTGGACTCAGTACATTCAGCTGTAAATACTGTCATTGAGCGCCAGGCATCTTTGTCAAATGACTTTTTTCAATCAAATGTTACTTTGAAGTGGTTCGATAAGGAGCTAAGCTCTATAAAGTTGATGTTGTCTAAGGTTTTGAAGGCAGTAGGGCCCAAAGATCCTACTCCTCAAGAGAATGTGCCTTCAGGGCCACAGGAGGTTGTTGCAGGGCCATCAGGGCAAGTCAGTGCTGATCTTGTGGAGCGGCCATCAGGGCCTTCAGTTCAAGTTCCGAAGGGCCATCAGGGCAAGTGTTAAAGTTTAGCCCTGAAAAGGTGCCTAGTGAAGATTCTGCTTTGTGTCAGGAGTCTGGACCAGAGAAGGAGTCAGTCAATCCAGTGGATCCGATAGCTGAACAAGAAGACTAGGTTGTAGCTCCTGAGCCCCTTGCCTCTTCTTCCCTTACCACTCCAGCTGCTCCCTCTCCTCCTTCATCCTCTACTGCACCTCCAGCTCCAACCACCTTCAAGCGACCCCGTTCAAGATTTGTTTCCTCTCCCCAACCTCTTTCCTCTCAACTTGCCTCATCTCCTGCTTCTTCCACTATTATTCCTCCTCCACATCCTCTCCTCCTCAGTTTCCACTCGTATTCTCTTCCGCTGGACCTTCCTCTTCTGGTCCTTCACATCAGAACCTTTTGTTCTTCCTACAGTAACTCTTGACTCTATATTCAATCCACCTACACCTCCCTCTTTCATTACCATTATCCCTGAAGGTGCCCAACTCACCAAATAGAAATCCGGATATTAAGGATGAATTTGAAGTAGCAATACTCATTCAGTCCTAGCTGACAGGCTTCTAGTCCTGTCTCTAAGAAGAGGAGACTCACATCCTTCATCTGTCTCTTCTAACCTTGCTATCCTCCCCTTTGTTTTTCCCTCTCTGTCTCCAACAAGCAGAAACTTATCTATGAAGAATATCTTCAAAAGGTAGTTTTTGCCCATATTTTTGGCCTTCCTTTCCAAATCTTTCTGAACATCTCACCACCATCTTTCCTTATACCCATCTCTCTAAGGCTCAACAGTCAAAAATCTTCTCCATGACTGAAGCCAAAACTGAAGAGCGTGGGCTCGGAGCAACAAAGACCTGTACAGTCAATTCTGACGAGTTCAAGCTGCCCGATATCCGCCAAGGGAAACTCCTCTTCCCCTTTCTAAGTGGTTCTAAATCCATCTCAGAAATTTGTTTGGCCCTTTCATTCAGAAAGAAATCAAATTCATCCGGCAGTATCAGATGTACAGTAACTACTGCTATGTACATCGCCTCCCAGAATCTCAGTTGGGTCAGTTTCGTTCAGCCATCAGGGCCCTCAGTTCAAGCACAGCTCATATTGAGCCCCTTCAGGTCGATTTTGCCACCCTGGTCATTCCTGATGTAGTGTTCCTTCCACCTCTCCATGCTCTAATTATGGATTCTTCCATGGGAACACTCATCTTTGAGCGAGCTGCAAGGGTAATGGCCAGATTATTTGTGCAAGATGGCCGTGACTTATCTTTTCCAAGATTCGTATTCAGACAATATCTTCAGGGGCATATCAAGGCAGATGTTCTGGCACCCATTCTTTCTGAATGTGAGTGGTTGTCTCCTAAAGAGTGGATGCAGCTCTATCCCTTGTCTGCTCAGTAGCTAAGTGATTTAAATGCCTCTCAGGCCAGCTCCAACCAACATCCCCTGTCACCTGGTGAATTTGGATGCCAACTCTCTTCACCTCATCCGGGATTCCTATCTGACCTGGGTCGAAAGATACAAAGTTTTCTTTGCCTTAAAGCAAGAGTTTTGGTCGCTTAAGATTGACTATCCCTCAAGATTGAAGCCTTTCTTCATTTTGCCGGCTTTGGGTCCTTCTTAACTTACAAGTTAGCCCTTGGCCGTGTTAAGTATGGGGACTTCATTTCAGATCAAAGGCAGCTTCACATCAAAAGGATGGCTCCCACCATGGGACCCTCCTATCAAATTGATATTGGGGCCTTTCAAGCCTTCTTTGAAGAGCAATACGCCAGGCACCCCTGTCATCAGGCGCTTTGGCTCCTTGTTATCCCCGCTCATTACTTATCTGTAAATCCTCTCAGAACTAATCAATATATGTTGGCTGTCTGCCCTTCCATCTTTTCTCTTCTTTCTTTGTCGAAGATTATCTTTTTGCTTAATGACAAAAAGAGGGAGAAAATAGCATGTCTGAAATACATTCCGAAAATCTTCAGATTTAGAAATAGCATGTTTGAAATACTTTCCGGAAATATTCATGCTTATTGATAATTTTTTGTCATCACCAAAAAGGGAGAGATGATGATCAGTCTGTCCCCACGAAATGTTAAATATATATGTATTTTGGTAATTAACAAAACCTTATCAAAGTTCTCTAAGTCTAAGTACAGGAAATACTCCAAGGCCAAGGTCAATCAAGCCAATATTGGTAAGCATTATTTTTCTGAAGTATTAATTATTTAAAGATCATATTTCTGTAAGTCCACATCGACTTCTATTGAAAGTCACAACGACTTCCTTTAGTGCTATAACAATTTGAATTCATAACGATTTCTTATGTGTCTGAACGACTTCTTCAGAATTCGCAACGACCTGCTCGCCAACGACTTCTTAAGTTATCATAACGATTTCTTTAGAATTCGCAACGACTTGCTCACCGTAACGATTTCTTAAGTCATCATAACGAATTCTTTAGAACTCACAAACGACTCGCCGTAACGATTTCTTAAGTCATCATAATGATTTCTTTAGAACTCGTAACGACTTGCTCACCGTAACGATTTCGTAAGTTATCATAATGATTTCTTTAGAATTTGCAACTACTTGCTCGCCATACGATTTCTTAAGTCATCATAATGATTTCTTTAGAACGCGTAATGACATGCTCGCCGTACGATTTCGTAAGTTATCATAACGATTTCTTTAGAGTTCGCAACGATTTACTTCACGCAACGATTTCTTTAGAATTCATAACGATTTACTTCGCGCAACGATTTCTTTAGAATTCATAACGATTTGCTTCATGCAACGATTTCTTTAGAACTCATAACGATTTGCTTCACGCAACGATTTCTTTAGAACTCATAACGATTTGCTTCGCGCAACGATTTCTTTAGAACTCATAACGATTTGCTTTGCGCAACGATTTCTTTAGAACTCATAACGATTTGCTTTGCGCAACGATTTCTTTAGAACTCATAACATTTGCTTCACACAATGATTTTTTTAGAACTCATAACGATTTGCTTTGAGCAACGATTTCTTTAAAGCTTATAATGATTTTCTTTGCGCAACGATTTCTTTAAAACTCATAACGATTTGTCTTGCGCAATGATTTCTTTAAAGCTCATAACGACTTGATAATGTTTCATAACGATTTCCTTGTTGAACACATAAACTTGCATTAACGATTTGCTCTCTATAATGACTTGTTAGTATTTATAATGATTTCATAAGATATAGACAATGACTTTATGGTTTATATTGACTTGACATTTATCTTATCTCTTAAAGTGTTGAATAGTCAAAGTCTTCTTTTATCAGTCTGACTGTTGTGCATTTAATAAAGACAGAACGTATCTCTGCATGCATGCAGATGATATCCTTTTTCTATTGTGCATATTCTGTCAACATCTTTTAGAGCAAGCTATTTGGCATTGCTATTTTGGTAAAAACTCACGTCAACGTTTACTAACAACAAGAGACAGCCTAGCTGTCTACTGTTCAAACATTTAATGTGTGCAGGGTCCTAAAGACATTCTGTCATACAACGTTGGACCATATAGACGCCAGAAGACCCTATCTCTTTGCGTGCTCAAATGGATAAAAGATTGTTGAAGCTTCCAAATGTCAAGCAGTCTAACGTCTACCAATCTAAGAGACAACAGTTACTTCAACGACCATATTTCAATAGCAGATATAAATACAAGACAGAAGTGAAGAATGCAGATAACCAGTGGAGAACAAATCTCGCATACGAGCATTCAAATCCTTCTGAACGACGTCTAGAGCCAAGAATCTCATTCCTCATCACCTTTAGCTCTTCGCTCTCTGTGCTGTAATAGAATTTCTAAGAGAGCCAGTGTAGTTCTGAGATTGTGCCTTGTTTAGATCTTTTGCTCTCAGTGCTTGTTGTTTCAGATCTTGGCTTGTAAAAGCTTGATCTAGGGGCTTGAATTCATTCTATTCTCTTTGTGGTGTTTCCCTTCGTGTGTGAAGGAAGACCTGGTGGGATCCAAGGTGTTGTTCCCTTCGTGTGTGAAGGAAGACCTGGTGGGATCCAGGGTGCTGTTCCCTTCAGTTGTGAAGGAAGACCTGGTGAGGTATCCAGGGTGTAGTTATTCCCTTCTGGTGTGAGGAAGACCAGCTGAGCTGGGTGTTGTAGTGTCCATAGGGGGACTGTACCCTAGTTAGTGAAAACCTGAGTTGTTGCTCAGGGACTGGACGTAGGACTCCTAAAGAAAGGAGGTCTGAACCAGGATAATTCCTTGCGTTGTGTGATTGATTCTTTGTGAGTTTGTTATTCATACTAACCGTTACTAACCAACATCGAAGATTGTTTTTGTGTATACTTTTACGTATAGGTGTCACCTAAACAGATTTTTTAAAGACCCATTCACCCCCCCTCTAGGCTTGTCAACTGGGCAACAAAAAGAACTACAGTGTCCATATGAATAACATTATTCAAGTTATGAAATAAAGCAACTACCAAAAGATAATCTCCTCAAGTACTACTTCTTGTATGCTCTGTCAATCTTCACTATTCTCTCCTCAGCTACGGGATAACCTGTCACACCTGTACGCCGAAGCAAGTATGAGTCTTACAAGACTCAGCAAGTAATCCAAAGCATCAAACTTATACATATTACATACACACTAAGCTACCAACAATGAGAAAACACACGCTATCATTCTAACCACAATAATTCACATAGCACATGCTTCTTATGTCAACAACACATAACTTACCCAAACATATATGTCACGCCCCTCCAATTTAGCAGCAGAATAAATCGGAGGGAGACGCGAACAACGAGTATGGTAACGACAATTGCGCATACTTTCACAAACATCAGAGCATCTAATAAACAATAATTGGAATAAATTCTTCATTTTATTATAAAATCACTAAAACTATTACAACCACTAATTCGGAGCCAATACCTAGGGCTCAATGACGTCATTACATTGAAAAGAAATCTAAAGCAATAACTATTAGACTCGATAGTACTAGGGCAACTTCATCAACTGACTCCAGGTCGCTCATCACACTGGTCCCGTCCTATTGGTGTGTGTGACGTCATTGTCTGACTTACCTGAGACACAATAACAAATAACGAAGGGTGAGCGATAACGCCCAGTAGGATTTAAATCTCAGGATCAGCAGGCTTAAAGTGATTAATGCTTTAATGGAAGAGTAACTAATGATAGAGAGAGTCATGTAAAGTCGAGAAAGTAATAGCACAAATAACATGGTTCAATAGCATATGAATCAAGTATAGCACGATGACTAAAGTCAAGTCACGATAGAAAACGATAACAACAATAGCAAGTAACGATATTGTCAAGATAGCAAGCAACATGTATAGCAAGAAGAGATGATAGTAGATGGTCATGTAACAAGTAAATTGCACTTTGATTGATTTACATCAATCGAGATAGTATAGCACTTTTGATTAACTTTCGTTAATCAAAATAGTAATGGCACTTTGGTTATCCATAGATAGCTGAGAGAAAATATAGCACTTTTATTGTCAATAGACAACGAGAGTGTATAGCACTTTGAATGTGATCAAGTCACGATAGAACGCAATAACTCAAGATAGCAAGTATCAAGTAGAGCAAGTAGAGCGTATGACAAGATAGCGTGTAACGAGATAGCGTGTATGGCTGCACAATGGTGCACTAGTAGAATATGGCAGTAGTCACTTCTAGGGCAGTCGCCGTTCAGTAACAGTCTGCGATAGCACAGTAATCGCACAGTAGTCTGAACTCTTCAGACTAATAGTATAATAGTTTGTGATAGCACAGTAATTTCACAGTACGTCTGAACTCCTCAGACTAAAAGGATAGTAGTCAGATGTCTAGCCAATACAGTATAGTCAAAACCGTTGCAATGCAGAACACCGTCAATAGCCCCTGCAGGTATTTTCGGGTGGCTCTCTGCCCCTAGGACTAGATTGGAGCCCCTCGGACACTCTCTGTGACGGCCCTCGTTACACCGGTACGGTTATACCAACCCACGTCAGTATAGCGAGTGCTGCCAGTCACAGTGGGACATTTACCCAACGATACAAACAGCTGAGATACACGCAAATATAAATAACAGAGTAGCGGAAGTAAAAGAGAACTATCTCCATTCATTCATCATCCACATTTAACATACATGCAGTTTACAATTTGCAAAAAGGAACTAAGTCCACATAAATTAAATTGCTGCAACTTAAATACAAAATGTCCACATATTACATTCTTTTCATGATAATTCTAATACAATGTTCAAGTACATACTACGAAGTACACAATCACAAAGAACTCAAAACTGGCTAGTCTCCACGCTCGGAGTCCGTCTCTGCTGCCTCCTCCGAGAGTACTGTGTCACCAACTATACATGTACGCCGAAGCAAGGAGTGAGTCCAGGGACTCAGCAAGTAACACTATGCATGATATACACGTACAAGTCCTAGGGTTTCTACATGCACATTCAATTAACATACATAGCATGCTAGTCCATTCAAGTTTTCAACCTATCATGAAGGTTCTACAATTTTATACATAACTCATGTTTTCAGATTTGTAAAATAGAATTCACCTATCACATGGTCTCCAATCCATTCACTTATGAACTTTAACCTTATAAAGAACCAAGCATGAGCTCTATCAACATGGACGACTTACATACATGAACGGGGAACATAGTTAGCATGGATTCCACATGTTCTTAAGTACATACATAACTTTTTAACATGCTTTAGGTTGCTGATTTTTACATGGTTCAATGACTATAACCCTACACATGTGAGCCACAACGTTGCTTAGAACATCACATATGAACAATCCATCATACCATTTTGCACACATATTCGTTTGTTGCTCCTATCATGGATTCTAAACATTTTGTACACACATAACATGAGTATGATAACATACATTTTCTGAATTCACATGGTTTCAGATTTAGTCTCACATGGGTTTCAATACACATTTACATATCTAGGATTTCACATTTTTCTTTACACTAGTTTCCTCTTTCACATGATCCACTTTACACATACACATTCACATGTCACTTACACATTTACACATGGTCACATACACTTTACACATTACACTTTTACACATATTTTAGGTGCCGTGACACATAGTCCAAACCACCAAAGAAGGACACAAACACATCACATCACATAGACGCCATCTAGGCAATACAATGGCGACTCTTGGATTGCGCAGACCAGGAGAACAAGTCTCCACCCTAACCAGTGGTACTTGTCCACCTCCAGGATTTCCCCCTAATGCCCTTAGGGTCACTTAACACAATGAACTTTCTCAGGGGGACTTTTCCCTGATACGGCTCCACTGCCTTCTCGAAGCAGTATCACATTGGCACAGTTTACACTTTTACACATTTATCGTTTTACACATGATTTTACATTTGACACTCTTCATCACATTCACACTTTCTTACTCACATGAACACCTCTGTTTTTCCTAACATGGTACTACAGAGTTTTCAAGGTTCAACACATAGTAAACACACCAATCATGCTAGGTTTAACAAAATCAAATCATATTTCGATCATATGTACGAATTATTCACATTTCACATGAAAACACATAACTTTTTATTTACTGTTCCAATTGACCTGAAATTTTAACCACATGCTGTTTTCAGGCTCATGATCTTACCCTCAATTGTTCAGATTTTTCTGAGCTAAATAGGATTTACAGAAAATCAAACACCTAATTAGCATGTTATTCGCAATTTACATTAACATGGAATTTACACATCATGCAACTTACCACTTGCTGTTTAACATAAGCTACCAATATATGCATCAATTTAGAGTACAAAATTTCCCTAATTCATACATCTATGGATTTAACACTACGAATCATTTTTACATACTTCTATTTTATCGAACCGAAACTATTAATAAATTGCACAAGCATGGATAAGTTATCTAAATTTGCAAACACACATGCTGACCCACAATCTTCATGATTAGACCGAAATCAAGGCATTCAACTAATCCTAGTCATGGAACATGGGTTTGCAAAATTATCTACAAGTCATGCTCAAAAGTTTAAAGACACCATTTTCCACATTCACCATCACACACACCACACTCATCCACACACCACAAATGATAACATACGTAGCGTATAGGTATACCATATATCCTCATCTCGGAAATCATAATGAAATTAACATATAAAGGGACAGAACAGCTCACTGTTCTGTCCTGAAGAACTAGACGGCGGTCTCTGGCCGCTGACTCAGAGTCAGCGGCATGGTCGATGGACGCCAAGGATGAACTGGGCGTCCAGTGACCTTGCCGTTTACTCAGATCTGTGCAGAAACACAGACCCGAGCTCTGAAATTTGGGTGAAATGGAGGGTCTAGGACTCGAGAGAAATTCCATAAAAATAATTAAAACCTCCTAGACTCATACGGGGACACCATAGATAGGTCACTTGCCTTTCAAAATTTCTTCTAAGGGATTTAGAGGCTTGGTGAAGACCTCCTTGGGTAGTCCCAAGAAGTTGCAGAACCTTCCTCTAGATCGCCTTCCTCCGGGTTCCTGGGTGATCTCCACGCCGAGGGGATGATGGGGAGGCCTTCCCCTATGCTTCAGCTTCCTCCTTGTTGCAGAAGATCTCCAAATGAACCTCCAAGGGGTCGGATTTGGGGGGTTCAAAAGTGGGTTTTTCTCACAGCTCACCTAGGGTTTTTCTTTCTCACCTCTCTCCTCTTGCAAGGGTGAAGGGGAAGAATGGGGTGAACCATTTCGGGTTCAGACCTAAAGAGGGTCTTTCTCCCACTCACTAGGGTGATGGGACACCCTCAAAGCCGTTGGGGGACATCCCCCCAATGGTTGCCATGCCTTGTTTCAGAAGACAGCAGCTCTGCTGCGCATGCAGGCCCGAGAAGTTGGCGTCCATATCGCTGGACGCCGGAGTGAGTGTTGGCGTCCAGGGCTGGACGCTGACACCACCTCAGCGGCCAGGGGTTGACGCCAATAGGGCCTTCGGCCAGAACCCTAATTATGCAGAAAACCATGCATACCAAGCTTCCATACATGTAATATGTACATGGTATTATATTCATACTATCACCATGCAATATATACATTATTTCCGTTTAATATAAACACATATACACGTAATTATACTATTTTAATACCTACGTAAATACGTACATACATACACAAGCACAATCATACACATAAATACGAAAAATACGACGGAAATTCAAGGGTCTTACACTCTCCGTGCCCTGCACAGTATGCATTGGATATAGTAGAGTCCAAGACCCATACTATAGCGCTAGACAGTCATGAACAGTACAAAACAGTAGGAGCCACACAGCTCAAAGAGTACCAAGAGAGTACTGAAGTGTTGCGGAATTCCCTATATGGTAATCTAGAAGGGGGGGTTGAATAGATTACTGTCTATTAAGAACACTTGACTCCTTCTTTTCGATAAGATACAAATCACTAGAAATTATGGCAAGGACTAAACTTAGTGTGGATGTGTGTAATTCAACGATAGATATAAAACAGATTATTAGACGTGTGCATATGCGTCGTGCCTACTAAACATCTAACGTAGAAACGATCAAACCACGAGACACAACGATTTACGTGGTTCGGAATACACAACTCGTGTATCCTACATCCACGGGCCACACACACATGCAGAACAATCTGCTTATGAGCTAGTTCAAGAACTACAACTCACACACCCACGTGTATCAAGCACAAGGACGGCTTGAAACACACCACACACACACGAGTAATGATAAAAATGAAACATATAAGAGTTTGAGAGTTGAGGATCAAATCCAATTGAAGGCTGGAGGCTGCTTGTGTTCGTGATGGTCTTCAAAAAGATGCTTAAATAGAGGTGTTTACATATGGAGAGTCGTGGTATGTGGAAACACCATCTATGGCAACTTGAAGACTTTCCGTATTTGAAGACTTTCTTCGTCTGTCGACAGCACTGGGTGCTCCTGTCGACAGGCGCAAGCAAGCAGAACATTCAAAG